>WAAB01015462.1:123514-180482 GCA_013389865.1 Piaya cayana | reverse complement strand
GAGGATCATCTGGAGCTGGAGAGCAATATTGAAATGAATGATGGCTTCATATGACTTGCTCATAGCAAAGGGAATATAAAGCAGCATTGTTCCTGTTGCCCTGAATAGGAGGCATGGCTGAACACAGAAAATGAGCAAAGTCACTTGCCATAATTATGACATATATTAGATGTGGTTTATGTCTCCTTTCAACTAAATTAGTGTAGCATTCTTAACACTATGGCAAGAATGCATAAATGATACAGTCCTTCACTGAGGACAATATAGAGATGGCATTTCATGGTATTACTGGTAAACAAGTCAAAAGAAAATCCTGGGACTCTACAAAAATAAATTGTTCCTGCCTTGGTGATGTCAATGCATGGTGACATGTTGGTTTTGTTCTTTAAGTGCCCTGGCAGGGCGGAGTTGGGAAGGTCACAAAGGTTTTGGATGACTCTGTTGTATTATGTTAATGAAGTGGTTTGCAGGTGGGGGCAGGAGTTTTTCAGGCTGGCAACAGGGATTTTTGGGATGGGCAGTTGCCATGAGAGGCTAGTTGCTAGGGCAGTGACCAATGAGAGTTTACCTGATGTTTTGACCTGCTTGCCCTATATATACGAGTGAACCCTAAATAAACCAGACTTCATCTGAAATCATATTGATTTGTTAGTGAAGTTCATTTGACCCCTGCCGCATTAGTGACAGTCACAATGCCTCAAGATTTTCCTTCTCTTTCTGAATAATCTGTGTTTCTGAAAACAGAAACCACAAATCTCATAGCAGAGTTAGCTATCCCACTTAACACTAAGAAACTAGAATAGATTGATTGCAATGCAATCTTGTAGTTAAATGCAAAATTGTTTCTAAAACTTATTATTTGATGTCATATATTCAGTTAATCCAGAAAATGCCGTTACCATACTTAGGCCTTGCCAAACCTTCATTCAAAAAAAAGTTGCAATAATTCAGTCTAAACAAAATGGAAAATTAATTTATTTTCATTTTTTATTGAATAAAGCTTCTTTCAGTTACTTTAAAATGTAGTCTGTGTGTTTTACATCTTTAATTTTCATACTCACATTTTTTTTTCTTTCCAGTCCTGTGAATGAAGCCATAACCACTCTTTTATTGGGGGGGTGATGTGAAAAAGGGGGCAGTTAAAGAAGCCTTTGCATGCTTGTTTTCTTTGAGATCTCTGAAAAGTTGTTTCTAAAATGAAGCAGAAAAGTTGGCTGTCTGACATGCAGGGAAGATTTATCATGCTTCAAATATGTCCTAATGAATGTGAAGGGTTTTTAACTCTCTCCCTGTGACTGTATATCTTGCTAGTCCCTTTGAAAGTGGTTAGAATTCTATAAGCATCTGGAGACTACTGCGACTTTAAAACAATTACAAACATATCCTGACTTACAAGGGGAAAAAGTCTAATTTTATAAGAAAATCTGTTCCAGTATCTAAATTTTGCCCTTATTAGTTGCTTATTGGGTGAGATCACAGGTCAATAAGCTTGGGGACTGAAGTAAAGGCTCTCCGCTCCATGCTTCACCTGGTACACAATTTGAAACTTTAAAAAGTTGCATGCTGAACACATCAATTTTTTTTTTTTTAATACAGTAAAGGTATATGATAGAGCTTTTGTGTTTTCTCCCAAAAGTTAATAAGCATCCTGAACTTTTGACATAAACAAAATGCTGACATTCATTCAGTTGGGCAAATTGAGTAAATCCAATGTTATGGCATGAAATGATCTCTTGTTCTCATCAGATGGAAATGAATATCCTGATATTTTAGGTGAAGGAATCTGAAAATGTCAGAACAGTTTATGCCCAAGGAAAGATATTAGGAAGAAATATCATCAATGAAGAAAACCAATGGATTGATTTCTTAATACACTTACTTTTATCTTTTCACCTCCTTTCAGATTTTGAGAAGCTCATATGTTGTGCAGGCTGGTATCTGAAACAGTGTACACTTCTACCTGCAGAGTCAGACAGGGCAGTTAGGAATGGTGGAGATTATCTTATTGCAGTGTTTCAGGTTTGGTGGTAGCACTTTATTATCCAGTTGACATGACATGTCATCGTGACACAATATGTACATGTCTTGATGAAGCAAATGTGGAGACTTCCCAGAGAGACTGAGGAAGTGTCACAGCATCCACCACTCCTTCACTTCTCCTCCCAGCAACTGTGGGTGAGGGTAGTTGAAAGCTTAAAAGTTGATGAAAGACAGGGTTCATGGGGACAGCTTGCAGCAGAAAAGGGGCAGTGGGAAATTATTAGAACTAGCAATATAAGACAATAGAAGTGCCAAGAAGACAACCTTGACTAGCCTTTTACTTTGAGGGGGAAAAGTTAATGAGTCTTCATGCCGAGGTCCGCAGATACTCTGAGTCTGAACTTCCTATACTACTATAGCAATGTCAGAGAGCCTTAAAATTATTTATTTGCTATACAGTGCATTACTGCAAAAAAGAACTGTCTCAGTTCTGGACTTAGTACCTAACAGTCCTAACTGTTGGACCAAGCCAGGTATCTAGGACCACAGTGACACAAATATGTAGTAGTAGCAAAATAGACATTTGATAACTCAGCATGTTGGGTCTTTCTGAATCAAAGTAACTATAGGAAAAAACAGATAGAGGGAATATACCATTCAACCTTAACAGAAGTAATGTTTCACAATTTTGGTCAAGGACTGTACAAACCATTGGCAAGAATAATTGAAAAACTGGCCAAAGTAAGGAAGTAAAATAAAAAACTAAACTAAACAAGAAGCAGGAAAGGAATGAGTCACCCACTGACTGATGTTCCATAAATATTTCTCTGTGTCTCTCTCTTCAGGAGGAACTCAGTGACACACACAGATGTTCAGGGAGAATTTGACTGATGCTGTTGGCAGGTTTTACAGAAATTTGGGGTTCCTGGCCCTGCTGGCAAAAACATCCACTGCTTCCTAATCTCCTTCAGAGATTACTCTCTGAATTGTTTAATTAAAAAGATTCCCAACTATCAAAAGAAGGGAGAAAAAGAATCAAAGAAAATAGAAAATGCATTACAGCAATAAAAGACAAATGAAGAACAGACTTGAGTGATGAAACGGTTAACAAGGAAACTGTTACAAAAAAAGATCTCTGAAGTTATAGTGAGCTCAAGAATGACTTCTTTCTGAAGGATGAAATTAAGTTGTGTTAGACCATCACTTTGATTTTACCGATCTAGCTAAGGAAGAGGTATTATTATTTTCATAGTAGGGGTTGATCTACTGAATTACACATTGCTGATCTGTCACTCAAAATGACAATACAGACTAAGGATCTTCTTTGATCTTCAGACAGTTGAGGTTTCAAACAGGAGTCCACAGGGAAGACAGTTATTTTTTCAGACTCTGAACCACAGAACTTCCACAGCAAAGGGAGGAAGATATTATAGAGTGTATTTGTAAGTCATCAGTGAAGGCCACCCATTTGTCTCCTAACAGCTATTATGATAGGAATCTGGTAAAAGCTAGAAGCCAATTGCCAGTTGCATTATTAACATTACACTGCAGTTTAACTTAATTTACCAACAGTTTAAAAATAAACCAGTTAAGTCTTCACATAGGTTAGGCTAGTCAGATCTTCAGCTAATTTGTACTGAGATCTCTCCTATAGGTTTACTGTAGTTGTTGTGATTTACAACATTTGAGGGTGCAGTCCTCTAGCAATAAATACGCCATTGCAGATGATACTTGAAAATAGAGGGACTTATTCAAAATTAGAAGTAAATGCTTTTTCTACAAATATTTGGACAACAAAAAGTAAATTAGATTGTTTGGAAATGAGGCAGTAAATTTACCAAGGCTGTCCATATAAAACAGTTGGTCAATTTAGTCTTGGATCCTGATTCAAAGTGTCAGGAGTCACTGTGTAGTTTTCTGTTCTGCTGGCATTTGTGAGCAAATATTTATACAAGAGCCTCTTGAAGTGAGAATGTATTACTGACAGTACATAAAATAAAATAGAAACTATCTGAACTTTTGACAGTTGTTTTTTTCAGCTAGGTTTGCAGAATATTTTTAACATCTGGCACCTTAACTGTCAATTTGATTTTCATAATGTAAATAGCAAACAATGGAAGAAGCGCGCAGCCAGGGGTTTCCACACAGGATGTGTAAACTTGTTTATTCTCTGACCGCTGACATTTCTGTTTACTTACTAGCACAAATTAGTAATTGTAAGCATGTACAATCACTTGCATTTACATGTAAGTTTTTACAACTGCCATACCCAAACAGGTTTTCCTTAGCCCAGTGCTTACTCAGGGAGACTTTCAGCCACCATCCTGCTCCCAAAGGTGAGCAGCTGGGGCTAAGTCAACACAAAATCAGTGTTTCTATTCACTTTCTGTTAAATGGTAGGGACACCAGAGCCTGGAGAACAGTGACACCTCCAAAGTGAAGAAGAGCAGCTGTGGCTCAGGCAGGGAAGGTGTGGGAGAGGAAGGGGCAGTGGAGGTGTGTGCGCTGTACATGGGGCTGTCCAGGTTCTCAACAGAATCCCTGCTCAGTCCACCATGATGAGCACTGATGGTTGGCTGTGAAGCAAAGGAGGTTCTGCTGAAAGGCCACTTTTCAGAAACAAAGAGGAAAGTAAATCTACACAGAAAATCCATGCAGGAAAACCTGAAAAATATGGGATAAAAAAGCAAAATAATAGAACATTGATGCATATCTCTTTGCCCTTTTTATTTCACTCTTCTACCATAAGACTGGAAGGACATTGTATTTTGAACATGCATTGCCTGCCTGAGTTTGAGTTAATGAACAAATAAATTCTCTTAATTCCAACGTGCATATCACAAAGCCATTGGTGCACAAATTCGGTGTGAGAAAGCAAAAGCTCTGGAAGTACCCAGATGCAGCCTTTTCATTGAAATCATGCCCTGGCTATCCCAAAGGGTAGAGAACTTTTAAAAGGACAGATGCTGCATTCCCTAAACTCCCACTCATCATCCATTTTTTAATTATTTTTTAAACTATTTGCTGGAAATGAGAATTGAGCTGAGCTTTGCACTTTGCAGTCCTGGCCTCATACCTGACAAGCACCAACTTCTCCTGGTCAGCCTCTTGGTCCCTCAATGGATATAATCCTCTGCTCTATTTTCTCCTTGTCTCTTGCACTGTCAGTAGCTGAATCCAAAGCCTTTGTCTGGATTTCCAGTCACCCCTTTACAAGTGATTTAAATACACTGTAGATGCAGAAGTTTCTGTTCTTGGGGAGGTTCAGAAATGTCCCTCCTGCTGCTCTGAGCCATCCAGGGGGTATGAGCACTCAAAGTCAGTAGGACTATGGGCCACAGATCTTTTCCATTTCTTATTTCTGCAAAATAAAGAACCCCTTCACACATGCTGGAGAAAACTCTCAACAACTGGATGCAAAATACGTTATGTTTTCTCTCAAAGGAGTTTAATCTTGAATGTACTAAGACAACACTCACATTTATTTCTGAATTTCAAAAGGGGTAAAAGACAGTATTTATGGCTTTTGCTGGGGAGCCAATAAAAGACATTAAAAAAATAAAGTCTGTGGTGGATGATGATGTCCGGATGGCTCAAGCCTTTGGATGTAGTCAAGCAACCATGAGCCTTTTTACCCTTCTTTACCACTGCCTTGTTGTGCTTGAGGCCAAAAGCCACCATCCAGATGGGAGGCCATGGCCTGACATGAAAAACAGCACCCAGGCAGAGTGTGAGGACAAGGGGCAGAGTCCTAGGGAGGGGCTTCTGGCTGAACACCTCTAACAGCGTCCCTTGCCAGCTCATCTGCAGAGTGGCCTTGGCAACGGCTCACAAGGGTTGTTTAGGTGCATATCTGCCCAGGGTAAAGATCTTATAGTGACAAAACCCAAACTTTGCTTTGGTAATGAAGTGAGGAAATAGGAAAAAAACAGGACAAAATAGCAAATGCTGCTTTAGCAGAGGGAAGAAATAGAGTGCAGAACACTCTAACTTGCATAGCAAATGTCCTTCAGCAACCCAAAAAGCAAATCCTCTCTGCTTTTTAATTTATTGTCCTCTAGTCTGAGAGAAAAATGTATTTGTGCCTATTATGTTATGTTATATGACAGCGTGCAACTTGCCAATAAAACCAAGTCTGGTTTGAAAATTCTGTGATGGGATTTTTTAAATGCACACAATTTTTTTCCTGATGCTGTTCCCTCTGATGCCATTGAGATTTGTCATTGTAATGAAAAAACTGCCCTTTAGTTCTGTGGGAGAACTGCTAAATCAGGAATGAATATATTGGCAAATCCCAGCTGCTTGTTCTGCATGCCCATCAGTTGTTTTATTTAGCAGTAGAGACATAAATAGGTCTGCTGGAACTCTCTAATCATTTTTCCCTGCTCATCCAGCTGATTTTTGTGGGAAGACTTCTGAACATGATTTAGTAGGCATGGTGGTGTTGATCTGATGGTTGAATTTGGTGATCTTATAGGTCTTTGTCAATCTCAATGATTCTACGATTCTGTCATTCAAACACTACCCAGATTTCTGTTGGGTGAGAGAGACTTCTGTGTTCTCTGCATTCAAGCTTAAAGCTTATGAGCTGTAACATTAAATAAGAAAAAAACAGTGTGATAAACAGCATCTGAAACTCCTTACATCTAGATTCATCTCCAGAATGGAGAGTGATGTTTGACCTCCATGGTTACACCCAGTGTCTTTCATAATAGATGCAACTGTTTCTGCTCTGCTCCTAGATAGGTATAGACCTGTTACGTCTTGTTTTAACCCACTAAGGCCAAGAGTGGATGAGTCAGTAAGCTAAATCCTCAGCCAAAATGAGATTTTTATTTGCTCTGAGGTTTAGAATCATGTTTTTAAAATGCAGTTTGGAGATCTGTGTTATCATTCAACTCAAGAGGTGGATGCTTTTTAAAGTCATTAAAAATGCATGATAAAATTGAAAGATGTAGCAACATTATTAGCTCTCTTTTGATGTGAAGATTCTGTGCTAACATATTGGAAATTTAAGCTACTCCGTAGGTGTGCTTTTAGTTTTCCTACTGTCCAGTTTTGCAGTACTGGACATGTTTAATTTCAGCTTACTACTTTTTACAGATCTTTTTGTTATAGATTACAGCAAGTCTCAGTTAAATTACTTTAGGTCTTTATATGCATTTTGGATATGTTCTGGGATGCCTTGCAGGGATTTGAGAAATTATATTTCAAGCATATTTCATTGATGCGACCCAGCAGTCCCATGTGTGTACACTTGCCATGCCTCCTCAGGACTTGCAATGAGATCTCATGAGATGCTTCCTTTGCTCCAATGCTGCATTGCAGTGGGTGAGATCTTTCTCAGCATTGTTTTTTGGGGTTTTTTTGTTGAATATCCTGTGCATATATCCACTTCTTAGAAGGTAAGATGGCACATTTTACAGGGAGAGGGCCCGGCCCTGTGGCTCTCCCATTGCTCTCCCACACCTAGAACACAATACAAGCACATTGTTTCAGTTCAACACTTGTTTAAGTTCATAGCTCATTGATGAATAAGATTTTCTATCAATGCTAACAGTAGAAAAAGATCTACACAGACTGACTTCTCTTTGCTTCATTTCAAAACCTGCGGGTAATCATTAGATGAGCCCCTGTACTTGGCACTGCCCCTCGTAGTACTTGGCACTGGTGAGTCCACACCTCGAATCCTGTGTTTGGTTCTGGGCCCCTCACCACAAGAAGGATGTTGAGGCTCTGGAGCGAGTCCAGAGAAGAGCAACTAAGCTGGTGAGGGGGCTGGGGAACAAGTTTTATGAGGAGTGGCTGAGAGAGCTGAGGTTGTTTAGCCTTGAGAAGAGGAGGCTGAGGGGAGACCTTATTGCTCTCTACAACTACCTGAAAGGAGGTTGTAGAGAGGAGGGAGCTGGCTGCTTCTCCTGGGTGACAGGACAAGGGGGAGTGGCCTCAGGCTCCACCAGGGGAAGTTCAGACTAGATATCAGAAAGAAATTTTTCACAGAAAGGGTCATCTGGCATTGGAACAGGCTGCCCAGGGAGGTGGTTGAGTCATCCTTCCTGGAGGAATTTAAAAGATGGGTAGACGAGGTGCTCAGAGACACGGTTTAGGGGCAGGTAGGAATGGCCAGATTCTATGATCCAAGAGGTATTTTCCAACCTGGTGATTCTATGATTCTATGATTCCATGATTCTATGAGCCAGGTCAGAAAGAAATCCAGGTTTCATGTGCTGGAAGTATTCAGCAGTAAAAGCCTGTTAGCACCACAATGGCCAGCCATTCAGGGAAAGCCAGAATAAGAAGTGCCAAGAAAAGGACAAAGCATTAATATTACACAATACAGAAGTGGCAGAGAGGTTGAGAAGAACAGATGAAAGAAAACAGAAAAGGCAACACAGGCATCCAGCAAGGACCCTGCTCAGGAGAACAGGTAGCTGTGGTAGTCCTTGAACAAGAAGCTCCTAACACTATCAGGGTTTGTGTGGGGAAGAGGTACAAGGACAGTGGCAGAGCTGAGTGACATCTCTGTATGCACCAAAAGGTTACCAGGGTTGGTTAAGGCAGGGAATTGGCAAGACAGGAGATGGTGCCACTTTTCAAGGACTTGAAGATAGGTCAAATATAATGCTGCTAAGCTTGTTAAAGTGTTCAGTCCATGGGAAGTGTTGTGATGATGGGGCACTTGTCTATGGGGATGTTCCTTTTAATGAATGCAGGTGTGTGGCCTCAGACATAACATGGTGTGCATTCCCAAGGTAAGCACTATTTCCCCGATGAAGGTCCCTCCTTTGGAATGTAACCTCTACACTTGCATGCGTAGAACCATCATCTTCTGAGGGTCGCTTGGGAGACTGCTTAGGGAGCCTAGAAATTTTGAGTGGGGTTTGAGCCAGTGCTATTCACTTATTCTAGGAGAAGCCTGGAGGCTTTTGAATATCACATTTGTTGCTTCCTACAATGGTTGACAGTGGGCTATAACCTGAATAAATGAATAATATTTTATGAAATATGATATGACTTCTTAGCACTGAATTGAGGTACTGTCCTGAGTGGTTCTCTAAGCATTTTTTTAATCCCAGTGTTTAGATATTACAATGACAGTCACTTCCAAAACATTTCTAGCTAAGTCACAGCTAGGAGTCATGGCACCATGGTTCTGCTTAATTAAGTGCCTACTCATAGTCATGAGAGCCTGTTGCTGAGATGAGCAGATTTTTAAAAACTTGGCTGCCATATGTCTATAGACTATAAATTTTCCTCTGAAAAATCTCATTACTCTTAGACATCACCTTAGAAGGTTCCTACTTACTTTGGAAAATTTCATTACCTTCTATTTGTATATCCATTTGGTGGGAACTAGGAAGCAGCAATAGGAGTTCAAAATATCCTTTCTCAAACATGCATTCTAAAGCTCTACAAGGCAGTGTCATGGCCCTGGGCTGGGAGGTGTCTGTTGGAGAACTGGGGCTGCTCTGGATGTTAATCTGTTCAGGATGCTGTAGCTACGCTTCATATTTCAGTAGCAGGCTAAAGAAGACAAGTGGCACCAAGATCCTTTCTTTGGGCATCACCTCCAGCAACTTGCTTAGGGAGCAACATCTGCATCCACTTTGGAATAAAAGTTTTCTTATGCATTTCCAGCTAATAACAACACAAATTAACACTATGTGCTAGAAGGGTTTTCAAACATCAGTGAAATACAGCCACGCATACCATTTAAGTATAGCAGAGAGTTTTTCTCCAGTAGCACTATATGAGAGTCCTTAGGAGGGGAAAAAAGAAATGACTTCCCATTTTGGAAGCAAAACGTGAATCATTTGAGGTAGGAAGAGTATCATTAACCAGTCTGGGATATATCCAGGGCTGTGTGTATATGGTAAGTCACTGCACAGAGGCAAACAGTGGCAAACTACAAGCAGGAGGAGAAGAAGAGGAACTGAAAAAGAAGCTGCTAGCTGAAATATGGACTGAAATTATTGTTTTCAAAATAATAAAACAGAGATCAATTTGGTACACAGAAGCAGGAAGGATTTGGCACAGAGAAGAGAACAAATACTGACTTGTGGACATAAAGCCGACTCCCAGCTTGCCTTCTGAGAAAAACCTTCTGTAAGCTGAGCTGAGCACCTACAGGATTTCCAGCTATTCCAAGGAAAACCAGTCTCTCCCTGAACGTACAAACCCTTTCTTTACTGAGACATCAAAAATGCAGTCATCTCATCAGGAAAATGCAGTACAACTACTGTAGTAGCTGGCAAAATCTTTATCTCCTATGACGCATTAGCAGCATATACACTGTCTTTGTATTATCATATATTTGAATCAAGTTCATTAAATAATATAGTCATTTAGACTGTGTGTCAACTATGCTTGTTTAACGAATCCCACAGTCAGACAGTTTTGCGCATGGGCGATGGCAGAATGCCACTGCATTCCCACAAAGGGAAAAGCAGCTATTTGTAAATCCTGTGAGATTAAAAACTCTGCATTATAATTTTTGGTACCGTTTTATTTATAAACTTTTTATGTACAATGAGTTCAAGTGCAAGAAAGAAATCCATATTGCAAGAAAACTGATGAATACATTAAAAACCCTTCTAAAATAAATATCTTCATGTATGTATACACAGACATACCTACACTTATATGATATAATTGTATAAATAAAAGCATAGCTATTCATCAGATTAAAGGGATCTATGGCAAAGACTCTGGCTTCCTTCATATTTCTTAGTCACTTGAATTTTTTGCATGGCAAAATATTTTTTAGTAGTTAGAGTCCAATAAAGATGTTTTCTAAGCAAAAGGAATAGCTTTGCAAAGCCCAGAATGCCACTGCGAATGGGCAACTCATGCAAGCATTTTGAATAACCAAAGAGAATTTGAATCTCTCTGACATTAAGGAATTTCAGTTGACAGTTTGGAAATCCTTTCACATAGATAGAGTAGTGGCATTTGTCTAAGGCCACCATTTCTCTGTCAAAGTCAATACAGCTGCAGTAAAGAATATAACACAAATATGTCCCTGAAATACTCAGGAATGCAAATACAGGAGGGTGGCTGAGTGGCTGCAGTGTTACTCAAGGCTCTGCCAAACCAGCACTAACCCAAGCTGGGACCATACATATATATGCTATTTGCAACTGAGCGTGCAGGCAGTTTAAGCCTTCTGTATTAAGCCCCGAGTGGGGCAGCATCAGACATTGAAGTCTAACCACTGATCAGTAGCTCTAATAATTCTCTAGACGATAGCAAGCAAGAAAAATCTTTAAACATCTGGCTGACTATGAGAAGAAATACCGAGGCTTTTGATTTGGTTTGCCTACAAGCTCCAGCTGGCAGTGCAACCTATATGAGTTTTCATTTTCATGTGCATCGTTAAATACAGGCTGAAGCAAAGCTGCAGTGTCATTTCCAGGGTATGGCACCCACTGAAGACAAATGCTCACATCTCTTTGTCCTTCTACTGCCATCTAGGGCAGGATTCAGGTGGCTAAAACTAGGACCAGGGACATGCCTAAAGGTAGTCAAGGCATCTGCCTGAGACTAGGAAAATCATGTAGTAAATCTGCAGGAGGTTTCTACGGGCAATGTTTCTTTTACTGGGCCAGAGTAGCTCTTCACAACAGGTGGAAGGGGGAACTTCAGGCAGAAGCCTAATATTGGAAAGAGCTTGCAGCTAGTTTGCTTCTACGCCTTTCAATATCAGTATCTGACTCCCTTCTATCCTCAGGACTCGGCAGCCAGTACACGCCAATGTGTCCCTCTACTTTCCCCATCACCTCTGAGAGTCCAAGGCCAGAGTTACTTATTTCTGGTGGAGCCAAGGGGCCTTGTCAGAGATAAGAAGAATACAGTCTTGCCCAAGAACATGTTATCAGTTATTTTGCAATAGGAGAGAGGACACTTCTGGGATTTATGGAGGTGAGCCCTTCTTCAGATGAGGCATATGTCATCTTGCAGCAGGTAACTGTCAATGAGAGCCAAAATTAAGTAGTTGTTTTCAGATATAAAACCAGTTAGTGCATGGAGAATCCAGTGTGGGATTGGTGACCTGTGGTGGCAGAAGCCATGCTTCTGGTGGAGGCAAGGATGGTGGGACATCTGTGTAGTCAATCCAGCAGACAGGAGGGCAGGGCTTCCTGCCTGTACCGCAGAAATATGCTGTGTCTGGGAGCAAAGACTTAATGTAAGGACACGGAGGCAGAAGCAAAATTTCAAAGAAAGCAAAATTTGTCATTCATGGGATACCAGAACACTCTTGCAAATTATGGGAGTACTATTATTTTCTTGGCATAGTAATGGATATGTATTTCTGTAGGAGCATATCTTGTTTTGAAATAGCAGGCCTCTAGTCCTCTTTCCACA
This sequence comes from Piaya cayana, assembly GCA_013389865.1. Lineage (NCBI taxonomy): Eukaryota > Metazoa > Chordata > Aves > Cuculiformes > Coccyzidae > Piaya > Piaya cayana. The sequence continues at coordinate 168,137 of WAAB01015462.1, read as the reverse complement.
ACAATGCTGTGATCCGTGTGGTGCACTTGATGACACGAAAGACCTTTTCTCAGTACAGAAAATACTAAGAATAACACACTGTTATATTCCACCAGAGCCATGCTTAACTGACATATCCATTGGCAGCAGGCATATTGACATGCAGAAACTGCTTCCCCAGGCAGGTGTGCTCCCATGTCCATCACATTATACAGTGTGAAGTTCAGCAAGCATTCCTGATGAACTCAGGGGGAGTCAGGACACCTGTGATACCTCCTGATGTCTAACCCAGAACTCCTTGTTCCCTAAAACTGCAAATTGAGAAACTCACAGTTGATTAACAAAAGGATTGCCATGGACTAAAACCAGAAAAATATCCCATGGGGCTGATGATCCATGCTGCCTACAAGCTTCAACAGCTGGTGATGCTGAAGGGAAGTATGGGAATCAACGTATCAGAAGGTACCAGTGATGCAGAGAACTGTACCTTCTGGAGGCTGGCCTTTGGGTAGAAGCTGGCACACGTTAACTTGGTCAGATAAAAGTCTTGTTGCCAAAGGAAGCCTTTGACAGTCTTCTTGCCCTGGAATAATATTGAAGAAATTCCAGAAAAGATTTTTCACTAAAAGCAAAATCTTGTCTCATTCAAAGCCAGGGATCCACAACAAGAAAGATGTGACCCAGAAGATGGTATAAGCTGCTGCCACTGTGCAAGATCATAGCAGTGTTCAGAATTATCTAATACTGGAGCTGCCACCAGGTTTAAGTACTCTATGAAAGTGCAGTTAAGAATGAATCCAGTCTTAAAGACATTACTGTTGTTTGTATTATGTCTTAATGCATGTGCAGTGGTTATCAGACAAATAAAACTAAAATGGTTTCAGCCTGAAGGAGTTTGGGTTTTGTTGGTTTTTGGTTTTTTTTTTTACTAGACATAGACCATGGCATTAAATCACAAGTCAGTAGGGGGCTGGGAGAGATAGGGTTTCAATAGATTCTGTCAGTAACAGTAGCTTTATTTCCCCTATCTGTTACAATCAGCTGCATGCTCCAAAATAACACTCTGGGAAATTTGTCAGGCTATAAGACATCTGTCCTCATAACTTCCATTTCAGAGAATGCTTTCTGAAGAAATAGGAACTCAGGAAATTATTTTTCTCAACAGGATGAAAATGTAAAATTAGCAATTGCTGACCTACCACCAAATAAAACAGCCAGGTGTCTTTATGGCTACAAACCTGACAGGTCAGGCTGCCATAGTAGAGTGACTGGAGAATTTTAAAATGAAGAGGAATGAATACTTTAGGAAGAATGGTCCAAAATGCGAGGAATTTATTTTCATTTATTCTCAGTAAGTAAAATCCGATTGAATCAATTTTCCAATACATAAAACACCCTCCAGTAAATTTCCCTAAAATACACATCTCTTAATGTTCTTTATTGCCTGAAATCTCATCAAAATCTTTACAGGTATTAAAAGTATGTTGTTGTCTGGGTTTGGAGAAGATGATGTATTCTATTTTAAAAGAAAAGCAAAAGTTCATAAATGGATTTAATGTTCCAGGCATGAAAGAGTATCTGAAGAGATGGTTCTTTTGTGTGGAAAAGAAAAAAATAACAGCTGCAAATAAAACCAAAACAGAAGAAGTTTTTCCAAGAAAGTAATTTTCTAAAAATATGTGTCAAGCAAGTATTTTAAAATACATACTTAGATGCTTTCTATGTCTCCTTAGAATTTTATTCTGGCTGCATGTTTTTTCATGCAAAAGATTAACATTCACATACTGCTTTCATCTGCACATGTTACTGACTATAGCAAAATACAAATACATTAAAATGGCTGTAAGGTTAAGAATACATACCACTAACCTAAGGGTGAAGAATGAAATTGCAGCTATATCAACATTATCTGAACCCCAAGAATTGCACACACAGAAATTTACTACATAAAATCACACTTAAAAGTAAATTTGAGCAGCTCAAGGTTAAAAAAAATCTCACATAAACATCTGAAGAACCTGAACTGTCCTTACAGAAACCCCATGCAATCAGCATATTGTTAAAACATTTCAGTAGCAATCACTCCTGCTTCAATGACTTTGATTTTTTAAAGTATCTTCCTTCAAAAAAATGACTCACCTTTCTGATCCCTTACTCTGCCATAAGCATGATTTTCCCTTCCTGTTTGCAAATACAGATATGTAAACTAGCAACAAATCCCACCTTTATTTATTCCTTAGATAGAATCACTACATAAAATTGGTTTGTGAAGACTTTTACTACAAAAATGATGTTTAACTTTAACTACAAAAGAACTTCTTTGAAATCTAATAATGTCTTAATAGCTTTGGGAGTGAAGTAACAGAAGCTCAATTGTTTTAGGAGAAAAACCCACCCACAATGTCTTATTTTTAGTGACCCTATTTTTAACATTCTAAAATTAGTGTTAGAATAACAAAGCAGTAAACCAAGGTCCTAGACTACTTCATTATCTTAGTTATTACCCTGACAGCCTAAATGACTCGATTAAACTGTTCACTGACCAGCAGATCACATTTGCTCCTTTTGAAGTTCACAGAGGTCTAACCCAGTCCAAATTAGACTAGTAAACAGCAAAATTGAGAGCCAGATCCCGACTAGATGACATTCTTAATTGAATTCTGTTCCCAAGTTGTAGAAGCAATTGTGTCACTGAGTGAGGATCTCTACAATTTTCCTGAAAGATACAATGTAAATCCTCTACAAAACTAGAGGGCTGCAGGTAGAAAGAGGGCAGATAAAGGTGGCTTCTCTGCCTCCATGGTCAATGCATAAGGTATTCATTGGCCTGGGTAGGAAGCACCAATTCTTACAGCATCCTGCTTTGGCTATGGTGTTACTAGGAAATGACAAGGGTAGAAGAAATCCCCCAGTCTTCTCATCCCTTTCCTGTCAGGGAAGGATTTGAATGCAATCTTAAAGGCTTTCATAGGAAGCATGAAGCCCCTTCAGTTCCCCACTAGCCTATTATTAACACTGTTTGTCTCCTATTCCTACCATTAATGACCTTGCAAGTACCAGTATCAAAAAGCAGTGTATTCTTTCATATCGATGTATGTCCTGTAGTGGTTTTTCAATAGCTCTGCTGGCCATTTGTGCTACCTGCCCCTCTTTCATATAAAGGGAATTTGAAATGATATTTACATACAAATATAGATAAGAAGTAGAAAATGCAGCAGTCACAGAAAGAAAATGAGCCACGTATAATGGAAAAATAATTTTACATCCATTTCTTTAAGCTACAAAGCTACACAAGGACTGGAAAGCACAAGGGAAATAGAAAAGCAAAAAATATACTGTGCAGTGTGGGACAGGACATTCAGGCACTGAGAGAACAAAAGAGATCCTGGGGTTGCAAGGATAAAGCAGCGTGGGGGATAAGATGAAAAATAGAGCAAACACTGGACAAGAAGACCCTGGGAGGAAAGAGATAGTAAAACTTTCCCCCCAGTCTCAGCCTGAATTATTCCTTCTTCTTTGCAGTTTCTCATCAAATATTTCCTATGTTTTTTCTGACCCAAGATGCTTTGTGGCCCACTTTCACCATGCCTATAGGTGGTGGCTTAGATGGAAGAGCTTCCAGCAGAATACTACAAAGCTAGAAAATGGCATATATGCTTGATAAAAAGAGTCTAAGAAACTAACTAGCCTGAATAAAAGAAAAATTAGGGTGTCAGCTTCACTGGGGAGGATGAAGGTTTCCTTATTTGCTAACAGAAGAGAGCTGTATACCAGGATTTGACAGCATTGTCATCAGAAGTTTGTCAGTAAAATGTTCTCTACCATCACAAATTCTCCCTTCTGTTGGTTAAAATGTGTATCAGTCAGATCTGCACACTGTAAAATTAATATATGGATTGGGACAAACTGTTCCCCATGTTGTTCAATTGACTTTGTAACTGAAATAGAAAATCTGGCTCTCTGATATCACATGGATTTATCCCCAAATCCATGCAGTGATCATCTAGGGCTTAGAGATGTAGGTGGGTGGATGTAAGCAGCAACTTAAATATTATATGCTCAATCTCTGTCCTGTAAAAGGAACCCAGGAACCTGACAACACAGCTAAGTGCTCACAGGTGGCAATATTTCTCCACTCACAACCAGAGAGTCCAAAAGAAGAGGAAAGCAAAATTTTCCTGGGACAGGGGACAGCAAACACAGAAAGGTAGCCATGTAATAGTAAATTGGAGCAATACTTTGACCTTCCTATACTTGTCTCCTGGCTGTGGGTGGCTGATGATGTTCCTCCTCCACAGCTGGACTACAGCTCCTTGCCTGGACGTGGCTGTTAGTCGATTCACATTGACTCTGTCCACACTAATAAATTAAATAGTATGGAAGAATGTTTCCAGACCCTAGAAATCAATCATTTATCCTTTTAAACTGTCCAGAGGGACAGACAGTTTAATAGCACAGACAGAGGCTATTGCATGCCAGCCATCCTCAGAGCCAGAACAGCCCTGGGCACATTGACTGGAGGTCCCCAGCCACTGCTCCTTGCCCTCTGTGGACAGGCTGAAGCCCATGCAGTCCCATTGCAGCGCCTGAGGAGAGAGGCTGTCCCAGCCTTCCTGCTGAATTGTGCCCCTGCTGAGTTTACAGTCATTTGAACCTTCACAGTGGTGCCCTATTTGCTGCAATTCGGACATGTAGGGTCAAAACTGGTCCAGGAGGTCCCAGGGAACTGCAGCCTCCTCAGTAACAGGTACCAGCTCCCCAGCCTCTTAGTGCTTCAGAGCCCTTGCAGTCCCATTCACACACATACACCTATTAACCACTGCACAAATGTGCTATGTGCATTTTGCACATGATGAGTCTCAGAAGGATGCTCTTGGCATTCACCAAATCAGGAACAAGGAGCTTTGGCTGCACCAGCTGCCCTCTGCTGCCTTCAGCTTCTTCATCTCTAAGCCTCCGGCACAACACTTCAGGAAACTGAAATGAACCTATCGTAGAAAAAGAAAATGGTAGTTTCTCATGAAAAATGTAAGAAATGGTATAGGCTAATGGAATCACCCATTTGCTAAGGAATATTTGGTAGAGGTCCTCTATGGTTCTCATACAAGGAAAATTCTGATTTGTTGACTATTGTGACTAACAATGAAACTCTGATCAACCAACCTACATGAGCAGGAGAACATGTATTAATAAGAAACCATCCCTGAACATAAAGGTAATTCTACTAATCTTTTGCAGTGTTCAGATATGCAGATGTGCAAATCTACCTTCTCAGAAAGAATTTTTGTTCCATGTTTAACTTCCTTGTAGACAGAGGAGTAAGACAATGATCCTCTTTCTCAGGGTTGCCTCTTCCTTATGTGTAACATGATGCCATTCTGTTCAGATCAGAACCCAGTTCCCTTTTGTTTGTATCACAGCTTCTCAGGTGCAAGACCTGAGTCAGCAAGATGTAGCACCACAGTTTCAGTGCTGTTTATTTGTTTGGGTCAAAGATCCACAGCTGTTTTCTTTCTTTAATCTTCATGGCCATTGAACCACTGCTGAGCTGCTATGGTTGTGATTCCCCAAAGTGCATTATTGTAACTTCCATAACGCAGCAGGAGCAATTATTCTACCCAAAGTTGCATCTCCTTCCACCTGGATATACGTTAAATACATGGCCAGAGGGACCACCCCCAGTAAAAAGATATTTCTAATCTGAATATCAGATGCCTAAGCCTCATCCCTGGACACTTTATCAAGTGTTTCAGTTTAACTGAAAATTGAGAAGGGAACAGCAGTATTGGCAGAAGCTTAGCTCCCGTTGATACTGTAATTGCTTTTACTGATCATTTCACTCATATGTGGTCAGCACTCAAGGACAGAATCACTATTCCCCTGGCAAAGACAGGAAAGGTGGAGTAAGTATCAGAATCATTTCCAGGAAAAAAAGCTGTACTAGGAAAATATAGACTGTTTTCAACTAAACCCAGCAAGCCTGTAACCTTGACAGAATTTGACAAGATTTTCCTGCCACATGTTTATGAGAAAAGTGGTGAGTTAAACTAATCACTGTTATTCACTTCTATCATTTTTGAAGAAAGAAAAGAAAAGAAAAGAAAAGAAAAGAAAAGAAAAGAAAAGAAAAGAAAAGAAAAGAAAAGAAAAGAAAAGAAAAGAAAAGAAAAAAAAAGAAAAGAAAAGAAAAGAAAAGAAAAGAAAAGAAAAGAAAAGAAAAGAAAAGAAAAGAAAAGAAAAGAAAAGAAAAGAAAAGGGACCTCCTTACACAGAGTTTTTCAAGAAATAGTATCGCTTGCTAAATCACAGTCTACATTTAAAAAAGAATCAGGTCCACTGCTTTTTTCCTCTATAGTTTTTTTGGAAGTTGGTAATTTGTAAGCAACAAAATCCACTATTGTTTTGGCAGCATATGGACATTTAAACTGTAGGCAATGTTGCATTATTCAAAATTGTAATTCTTTTTTTTGTTGTTGAATGGGAATTGTCAGCCAAACTGACTGAGATCTCACTGAGAATCAGTGAATCAAGCTGTGTGTTTTGCCTGCTGAAAAGGTATGAAAACTTTTAAATGAAATATTGCTTCATGTTCTGAAGCCTGGATATAAAAAAAATTCCATTTTAAATGTCTATAATCAAACAAAAACTCAGTCCATTTTCTTCAAGAGCTGTTGCAAAGGAGCATTTGCAGCTGTACTAATAGTGACTAAAATTTTATTTGACAACCAATAAGGTAATTAGTAAATTAAGACTTATTTGTTTTGATGTCTGATTTATTTGAGTGACATCAGGATTTTCACTCTAAATTAACTTTGTTTTTATAATTCAGCACCCACTGGATTTCATTCTTTCAAGTATATTCCTCTGGAACACTTCTCTGAGAGGACCAGCAGATGTAAATCAGATCTTGTGTGGGTTTTTTTGTTTCTCAAAGAAATCTTGTATTTGTCAGTTTGCTTAACATTAAAGACTTCAATGCAAAACCTGACTACAATATGTCAAGGGAAAGTCTACATACAGAGGAAGTAAAGTTACATAATCCCATTATCAATTATGTTTCATTTAGGGCATATTCTCATCATCACCCACTATTAAATACAAAGATTCTTGACAAGGAACTCCTTGAGGAAAACATGTCATGTTTAAGGATATATAGCATACATGTTTTTTTTAGGGGCCATAAACCTTGTTTAAAAACTCCCAACAGCTCAATGCTTTAATTGTCCTGGGAGGGGGTTTTCCATGACCTGCATACAGCTCCCACTAGGGAAATTCTGGTGATCAATTCTTGGATGCAATCTCCTCATCAGTGGACTATGCTTTCATGCCATACATTAATGGCACCTTTAAGATGGATCTTCACAAGTCAAATGTCCTGTTAAGAGATGGACATGTTATGTTCACAATTAAATTAAGCTGAAGAACACTTCAGGCAATCAAATTTTCTGATGTTGTTTGAATTTTCTGGGTTAAATTAGTCTTTGATGTAGGCCAGGGAGTTATTGCTAAGAGGAACTTAGCACTTTTTTACCTTTTTTTTTTTTTTTTTGCTTTACATGCGCATGAGCCAACACCTTGTTATTCATAACAGACTTTACTTCCCTGAAGGAAGTGTAGTCTCAGAAAATGCCTTCCCAAAACTAGAGACAGACTTTCCTTCTGGACAGGTCAGGTTGTTACCACAGCCAGGCTGGTGTTCCGTCTTCTGCAGAAAGCGGCATTTGAGGTAGAAGAAAGGCTTGGGCAGCCTTCAAGCATCTCCCTCTGCACTCTGCTGAGGGATAGTAAAGACAAGCCTGTTGCACCAGGGGGAGAGCCAGCACAGCAGCACCCTGTCCTGTAGGAGAAGATAGTAGGTGAAGCACAGGGACTGACAGCTTTAAAGCCAAACTGAAATGTGTATAAATTAAGCAAGATTGTAAAGCACTTAGGACTAAATTAGTCTCTGGTGAAATGTTGCTGGTGTTTGTGGCGTTACACCCTGGATGAATTGGGTTCTCTGGCATGAGAAATGAATGCTGCCTGACTTTAAATAGAGCACGAGCTGTTTGCAGTTGAGCCAGGCTTGTTTCCTCTTGGAAAAAAGTTTTCCTTGCAACCTTTGTATATCGTGATTTTGTGCCCTTATAAATGGGCTGACTGAATGAGACAAGAAGTAGTGGGGTACCATGCTGTGTGTATGTGACAGGCAGACTAATTTAAAGTCCTAACTTATGAGCCAGGTTTTTCCAGGGCCATAGATTTTCATTAGCTATTTGCTGTGTTAATAAGAGACAACCACAGCAACAAGTGGTATAAATGTTAGCTTTGAAATACAGAGCACCTCTTAAACCAACAGAACCGCCAATAAATGGCATGTGCATATTTGCTCATTTGGCAAAGCTAGAAGTTCAAATTATGTCTTTTGGCCAGTTGACATATACTGGCCCAAATTCATCCCTAGGGCAGCTCCATCAGCTTCAGAGGAACTAGCCAGGGACTGAATTTGCAATTTTTCTCTCAGTGCCACTTCACTCCAAACATAATTATTTTTCTGCAGGCTATCCAATATGGTCCAGCTGATATGAGACTGAAATGGGACTACAAAGACCTGTATGTTGTTCCTGGTTCCTCGTTTGTGTCTCTGTTTCAGTTACTACATCTGATGTTTAACTGTTTGCTCCACAGACTTTTTGAGGAGCAAAACCTGTTTCTTACTTCTGTGTTTAACACTATACAAGAAAGCAGGTTTGTGCTTCATTAAAGACTTCTAAAATTAATAATATAAAAAATCACAAGACATTAACGGTGCTTGTTCATTGAAGGAATAATAAGATAACCTAAGGAATGGTCGGCACAATTAGCCCAATCTGCTCTCCTATGTTGGGTTTTGCTGAGGGTAAGGTAGCTGGCCCTTTTCTGCATCTATTGCCACACGGCAGATAATTGCACAATTTTATTCTTATTTTGCTTTCTTACTTTAAAAAGATGGACACATCTCAGCAGGCATGGTGAAGTCCCATCTGGCTAAATCCTCCCTCATTTGTTTTTTGTTTTGGCTCAGACATAAAATGTACACAAATAAGACTTTACTACAAAGACCCAGGAGGGCATATATTCAGGTAATACCACTTTCTGTGATCATGGTCTGCTGGGAGCCAGTAGATAATACTGCTACTTATGAGCAATGAGCAATTGGGTGAGCTGAAGCTATGTTAGGAGTCAGATACTGAGACCCTAGACGTGGGAGGAGAGGACTCTCTGCACCTCTGAAAATGTAATTAGATGCATGGATCTCTGGATCTGTCAGACTGTTAGAGGGTGGCAGGAGTTGAATGATTTTTCTTATTCACCTGTCCTGCAAAACATGTCAAGGAAGTATGCTGGTGATCCAGCCAGAAGTATAGACCCGCCACTGAAATTGTCTCTATCTGTTGTGGATCTTACCTGAAACTGGAAAATCTGGTACCTAGTGATAGAACCAGCAGAACCAGAGAGACAGTAAAATTTTAACCAAGAAATACCCTCCCTTTCTGGGAAGAGCTGCATCTTTTCTCTGTAGGTGCTTCCTCCTGTCTAGTTGAGCTTCTGTTGCATAAAGGTGTGTCATTCCTTGTGGTCCATGCTCTGTGGCTAGTGCCACTGTCAGAGCACTACCTCCTGCCTGCACATCATTGTTAGGTCTCAGATTAGACCCTTAGACTGTCATTGGTGAAGACCATTGAACAAATCCACTCAATTTAACAAAACCAGTCTAACAGCTCTAGAAATATTTGGAGGAGGGAGGGGTAAAAATGAAAAAAAATTGCTATCAAAATAGTGTAATTTACTCAGTTTCTATTATATTTATAATGCAAAAAAGCACTAAGAAAAACGAAATTTTTCTGTTACATATTCAATCCTGCATTTTCAGTGCATGTGATCAGCATGCCCCATCTTTAGCCCTGGCGTCATGTCACTTAGTCTGGCAGAATGTGAATCTACTCATGTTTTTTCCTGAGGAGTTTTTCTGGCTGCATGTCTTCAGAATTGACATTGGGTTACTGTCTTTCTGCCTATTTTCCATCCCTGTGGGACTGCAAATTTCAAGTCCTTCCCTCCAATTTCTACACCTCTCAGAGTCATCCCCTGGCTGTGTTGAAGCTTATTTGTCCTGGTTGAACTACCTGAAAGGTGAGGGACAGGGGCAACACATCTCTTCAAACTGATATACTTGTCTTTTAAAATGTCTTAGCTCTGGTGGTAATAAGGAGATAGAATGTATGGCTTGGAGCAGTCTGCTCTCTATATCCTATGTCAGTTCTGCCTTCAAAAAATATTACATTCCTTTTTAAAGTTAATTCCAAATAAAACACATCAGCAGATGCAGTTTCAGAAACACTGGTAGCTGCATTTTCGTGTTTGACATGTGGATGTGCTACCGGCAAGGGAGACTTGCAAAACCTGCTGCAAATATATGACAGACAGCTTGTCAGGAAATGCTCAAGATAGGCAATGATTTGGGACTAATTTCATGGATGTTTTCCAGTTTCTATTTTCTATCCCCAATCCTCTTTTCTCTTTCTCTGAACAAGAGGGCTCCTGAAATTTCCTGCTTAACATCTTTCACTTTGAATAAAGAATACGCTAAACATCCCCTATGCAGCTGGTCCTGCTGAAATTGCTCCTCTAGAGAGACCAGCAGATGATGTTGGTGGATTTGAGAAGGTCCAGGTGGGAGGGGATAGCCCCCAGCACAGCCCACACTGAAGCCTGCAACCTGAGACCACTGCTCCTTACCTTCCACTCACACATGCATGTACACACACACACACACACACACACACACAAACTCACACACAGAGGCTTTAAATGATGCCAGATGGCTGGCATACAAGGAGTAGGCATCCTGGAAAAGTGCCCCAGGGTGCTCTGGTTGCTGTCATCTTATTCTACAGCCCAAGTGCCTTCAAGATGTCTGTGTTGTTTCTTCATCGGAGATCACTCCTGTTTGGGCTGTTAGCCTCTTTCCTGTTAGGAAATGTCACAGAGGCATCAGAGAGATACACAAAGATTGATTTGACTGAAATCAACCATTCCCTTAACTCAGAGGTTGTAGATTATTATCCTTAATAAAGACCATATTGTAATAAAGATCAAATCAGATTCCAATTGAGAGACTGAAGTTCCCCTCTCCAGTATTCTGTTGTCTGATTGAGTGTTTTGAATCTTGTACAAAAGAATTTAATTGGCTGCAAGTAATATAAAATGTTGATGAAAAGTGTGAATATAATGAATGCTGATAACCAGTTTTGATTTTTTTTTTTCTTTCCTCCCCCCATTTCAATCACATTGAACACGTGTTTCCCTTCCTTATTCCTCTTTAAAAATATGCAAACAATTACCTGGCTTTGGAGACATAATTACAAAGAGGTTCATCTCTAAAAGGTTGTTATTGATTTATAGAGTTCTTTAGTTTAATGGAAGACAGACTGGAATAAAAAGAAACTTCCTACTTTCCCCACAAGCAATAGATGAGCTGCAAGGGAAATGTAAGATTTAGAAGTAATTTTTACAAGACGCACAAGCTGCATGGTTCAGAGGGAAGTTTCTGGTATATGCAGTGTCATTCATAGACCATAATGAAGCAAAGCCGGTACAGGCATCTCCTCCTGTGAGAAATTCAGCATGAGACATTTTGACAGACTGTGATAGCCAGTATCTGCAGATAGCACTGAAGGAAAAATGTATTGGGATCATTTGTAATGCCAGACCTGATGCTGGATTTTGAAGGAGAAGTACCTGAGCAGAAGCACGTCTAAGAGGAAGATCAGTCAAGTTTTGATTAGTAACTAACAGGCAGAAGATTTAGGGTGGGTTGTGGGGTTTTTTTTCAATAAGTGTAAACTTATAAATAAATGTGTGTGGAAGGGGTCTGGTTTTAGTACATTTGGCCTTCCTCCAGCTCACCTTGGACTTCCAGGGAAATGGCCCTGTGGGGTGGGTGGGAATGGGAGCATACCCTCACCAAGGACACCACCTCCAGTAGTCTAGGGCTTTGGGCTCTTGTTCCTGTGTTATTTTGGTGCAAAATGTGTCCGCTTTAAAAATGGGATGTTATGATCCCCTCAGGGCAAGGACTGCCATGTTGTGTGGCGCACACCCATGACCATCCTGCTGCAGCAGGGCACAGGTAGCATCTCCTAGTGGCTTGATGGTGAGAGCTGTGGTGATGCTGCAGCCCTTCAACCTGCTCCTTGTCTGGCTTGTGAACTCGTTAACCAGTGATCCCTGCTGTGAGAGNTTCTTGGCCACCTGGGCACACAGCAGACCTAACAGCAGACTTAATTCCCTCTTTTCTCTAAGTATCCAGACAGAACAAAGTCTGTGAGCAGCAAGCTGGATTTGCTCTTAAATCCACTCTGTGCAACAAATCATAGAATCATAGAATCACTAAGTTGGGAATGACCCACTGGATCATGGAGTCCAACCATTCCTATCAGTCACTAAACCATGTCCTTCAGCACTTCATCCACCCATCCTTTAAACACCTCCAGGGAATAATGTTATATTTATGGTGTTGCAAAATTATTCACCATTCACCATTAATACTGTATATGATTAATCTGTTTGGTTTTTAAGAGAGAAAAAAATGTCTGGTTCGCATTCCTGTAACATCTGAGTGCCTTCCCCATGCCAGTATGCATCCTGGCTCCCGCATAACTCCCTGGTTGGCACCTGGCTGAGGCCTCGAGGCTTTTGGGAAGAGGGTGGGATCTTTCCCAAGCCCTGAGAGCCTTCTTGGAGAGCAAAATTCTGCTGCCTCTGCTTTGTAATTAGTATTGCCTGAATCTGATAAAATAACTCATAAGCAAACCCAGTCTGAGGCAATTTCAAAAGAGAAATAGATTATATCAATAGTGTGCTATGGTTGTAATTGCTCTCAATGGCCATTTGGCTTGCGTGGTGGTTGTTTTTCTGTCCATAACATGGAAATTCTCAGAATAATGGTCTATTGTTCAGCAGCTTTGCAGAGGGAGTCAAGAGCTCCCATCTAGCAGCTCTGGGCAGCCTCAGGATAGCCCTAGCTTGGCTGTGCAAGTGCTGCTGGCACCACAGGCAGTTACCGAGTCCCTACAACCTCTGCAGCTGCAGCCCAAAGCAACACAGTGGGGCAAGATGAGCACCATTGATTTTATTTTATTAATTTGATTCTGTTGTGGGTTGCCCTTTAGGGATACTTTCTGTGAGCTTGAATAACAGACCTAGACGAACACCTTCCAGCTCTCTGTATAAGCAAAAGTGCAAAGACCTTTCATTCTGTCCTTTTCACTCAATGCGTATGTTTAAGCTCCTTCGGTTTAACATTCTACTTAGATATAATTTCTTGTATCATTTCCAGCAAAATGTATTCCTTACTGCTTTATGCCTTTGGACAACAGTAAGAAACAGTTGCTGCTGAGTATTATCACAATTTAACTTTGGGGCTTGGAATGTAGAAATAAGGAGTGGTGCAGGATTATGTTTCATTTTATACACAGTCTTACAATGGACCATAATATCCTCTTGCAGGTTTTGCCATATGAGAAAATAAGCAACAAGTTTGATAAAGGATTCTCTTCCCTTATGTGTCTATATTGAATTACTGCTTCATAACTGATTATACTTATTTAGTCACAAGTCTCAAAGGTATTTGGCTTCCAGATCCTTCTCAGAAATGCAGAAGCTGATCAAAGTCAGGGTCCTTGAATAATACTTAAATACTTTTTAAAAATTTCAGATCTGGCCCATTGTGTACAAAAAGTTATTTTTGTACCCTGTATTTCAGAAGATTCGGCTGTAAGAAGAACAAAAAACCACAAATAAACAAATAGTCTTCAATAGTTCCCAAACATTTTTTTGTTGAGGTGCATTCCCAGCTATCACAACCAACAGCGCCAGGGCAAGAGTTACTATCTATTTAAAGCTGCTGACAAGCCTCTGATGGTGTCCGTATTTCAGTACTATTGTGCACTTACTGGTATATGGGAATATTGATCTACTTGAGCCTCACGTTCAGTCTGTATCTCTAACTCAGTCTTGGCAAGCTTCTGTCCCTGTTCCCTTAGCATCCCTCCTCCATAGGCAAAGCTTCTGCAGACATTATTTAATTTTATTTTGGGCTCATTTTCAGATGTGATTGCAGTTACCATTTTGCAACTTACTCATTTTGCATCCCATAGTATTAGAGGAAAGTGACACAATGGATGTGAATGATGACACTGTTCAGTTGATGCAATAAAGCACATTATCAACTAATGGCAGACAACAGCTGATCAGTTGATTAAACAGGTGGTAGAAAACTCATCGTTTGCCATCCAGAAACTCAGTATATTGCTCTCTCTGTGCTCAAGGAAATGCTCGAGCAAAACAGGAGTGCTTTCTGTCCATTTCAGTCTGCTAAAAAAGCAACCGAGCTGGTGGCCTGTTTCCCTCCAGAGAACTGAAGAGTTGATGATTCAGAGGAGGACAGGAAAAAGGCTAGATTCCCTAGCTGGTATTTCTGTCAATTTGTGGAGAACCTGCAGGATTAGCCCCAGAACTTGGAAGGGGCAGCTTCTCTCTTGTGCTTCGTCTAGTGACTGAGTGCCTCTAAAACTGGAGAAGGAATAATACGGCCAAAAAGAATGACTCAACTATTTAACTCCTTCCTTAAATGGAAACAGTTCAAATGCTTCCTTCATTTATCTGTCCCAGTGGCGAATGAGAAAAATGGCTTGTGGGTTCTGCCTGGTGCCACAGGGATGAGAGGACGCACATGGCTCGCTGCTCCTCTCTAAGGATCTCTTTGTTCTTTCCAGTCCCTGGGGCACATGTCCCATGTGAGGCAATGACAGTTTTTGTTATCGCACAGACATATCGGTTTCAGTGACAATCACTCCCTTTTCAAAAAAACATTATTTCTCATGATTGTCTCCCTCTTGGAGAATGTGTTCTTTAAAGCCAAAGGCAGGCGGCGGGGTGGGGGGAGGGAAAGAAGAACAAAGGGGAGAAAACGAATGTCTTGGCGACACAGAAGTTAAATGGTGTGTTATGGGATGATCAGTCAATCGTCTGGAAGGGGTATAAATCAACATACATGCGTGCAGAAAGGAAACATTTGGCCTTGCACTGCGAAAGAAAGAGGGACTGTTTTGTTATGTCTGTGCAGGTTTAGCACATATTACAGAGGAAACAGCACATCCAAAAGGAATACGAGAAGGGAGGAAGGCAGAGGGAGGGAGGTGAGGGGCTTGCTAATAACAACATGTTTTTCCTTCCTTCCTAACTCAATGGCACATGTGACCTTATGAAGCCTATAAGTTACGAGTATCAGATATAAAAGTTCCCTCTAAATCTGCTCCTTTAGCAAAGACCACTGGGTAAAATATGTCATGACTAATTTCTGCAAATGCCTTGATTTAAGGCAGCCACTGGACCTGAAATTCACACCAGTTCTTTGTGTGCTGGAGTCACACATATACCATTCTTGGTGAGAAGAAACTACATACTTCCTATTTTATTTCACCACTGCTTGACCTGCTTTTCCTCAGACTTAAAATCATTTGCCAGGTCAAAACAAACTCTTCAGAATCCCAATGTGAAAAATGTACCTAACAATTCAATCCTTGTAAGTTGGGAATTGGAAAAGAAAGTACAGTAGAGTCCTATTAAATTATATAATAAGCAGCTTAACTTGTGTTTCTTTTTGGTTTCTGTTATTATTGTAAGCATTGTAGCTGGCAAACAGCTATTGAAATATACAAAGCAGAGATGACCAAACTGGAGATCATTTGGGTTTTGCAAGAGCTTGTTTGTCAGCCCTTGGTTTTGCAAAGTCGAATCCAGAAGGGAGGTCAGGCCAATTCGAGTTTAATTCAAAATTTTCTTCAGAGTCAGTAATGAGTTCTGTGTTTGACTTGTCTCTATTACAGACAAAAATCTAAGGCGATTTGGATTTGCAAATCCTCACCTGTCAGGTTCTGGTTTGCAAAATGAAAACTATTGCCGGCTTTGATTTGGGTGAGGCTGAGTATATAATCCTGGCTTTAGCTTTCTCTCATTATCAAGTGCTGTCTTCACCTAGAAGACAGCATTTCAAAAGATGAGATAATGCTGCCGGCACCCATGTGGTGCTGTAGACCTGTTATGCCTGCCTTGCTGCTAGGAGGTCACGCCATGACTCACCAAATTTTGCGCTTTGTTTAAGTCTTCTGTAGTACCTGGTGCATAGCTACAGGAACCAGATGAGCAAAACTGCTGATGGTACTTGGAGTGGGTGAGGAAATGCCCATATAAACTGTCACCAGGAAGGGTGGCAACTTACAGAGCTGCTGGCAGGGTACCCTGCAACATCATATGCCAGTACCATTCTGTGAGTAATAATTTATGCCCTGTCTAGCACAGTTATGTTGGCAGAGATTTACATCATGCTTTACCTTAATTGTCAGTAAAGCTGTGTAGTATTTACATACTAGTGGGTTCCTTCGTAAAGTCAATGGCTGTAAACTTGAATAATCAAATCGGAGATCTTTCCAAAAGTTTGGTATACATCTTGGCCTGCTATGGAAACAGGTTGCACTGGCCACTGAAATCTGAATCTGGATCTAGTGCCTCGGTTTGGCAACATTTCTAGATTTGAAGACCATCTCGTGCAAGCTTCAAGTAAGAATAATTTCAGTCTGTTTAGTGGTCTATAAATCCAAGTGCCTCAAGTACAAATGAATCACTCTGCCCCAGGGGTTTGACTATTGCAAACAATGACTGAAGTCATCAGCAAAAGACAAGGTCACAGGCTGAAAGAGGAAAATAAGGTTTTTCATTTCTGGTTAAAAAAACCTGAATGCATTGTTTGAGAATGTCAGTGCATGAACTAGATTAAATGGAAGCAGACTAAGTTGGTTTCTGACATCTAATGCCTCCTCCTCCACTCCTATTTTGTTTAATTTGACAGCTACTTACCAAGATACACAAGCTCAAAAATTCAAAATAAGCTGCTATAGAAGAAGTTTGTAACATTATCCATCCTCTTTCCTGTCACTGTGAAGTCTAAGGGCTAAAGGCAAGCCTGAGATGGGAGAGTCCTGGACTCCAAACCCAGAGGCTGCCTCCATCTGGTGCTATGAACAAGGCACTTTAACCCTTTGCCGAGGCATTTCTGTAGCAGTTCTCTACCTTGCAGTGGTGAGGTACTGTCCATGAACAATTACTGTTCGGGAAGCACTGCAAGATTTGCAGAGCCAGTGCCTAGCATGGGGTGAGTTGACAAACGATGCACAGGTTCATCAAAGGTCAACAATATACAGAGCCTGCTGAGGAAAAACTACTTACCATATGCAACAAACTGCTAGGTGATGCAGTCCCAGGCAACCCCACAGGTTCTCAGGGTTGATTAAAAGAAAGTAGTTGAAATATTCTTTATTTATACATTCATATATATGCATTAATATTTTTACCTGTATTATTATGCATACGCATAAAGATAATCAATCTAGGCGAGGTAAATCATGTTAAAATACTTTACACATATGATCAAGTAAAAGCATGAGCATAGCACATGCTGCAGAGCAGGAATGACTCAAAGTAGTTTAAAATAACAACAGGTTTTTTCCTTAGTTGGCAAATTAAATAGGACCCTTGCATCTTAAATCCCCAGAGTACACACAAAATCATCTTGGGCATAAATGCACTTTTCCCCAAATCTTTCTATCATAATTCAAGGCCAACGGAGTTAAAAAAAAATTCATATATGCTATCTGCATTAAGTGCTTCCATTTTGGTTTCCCAGCCTTACCTGTCAAGCTGTAACAGAAGCTTGATGATATGATATGATATGATATGATATGATATGATATGATATGATATGATATGACATTACATTATATTAATATATATAAACAATCTTCAGCTGAAACTTTGGTCCCTGTGAAGTGAATGGGTATGTTTTCCCAGTGGCTTTACCTGAACCTGCCTTTCCACTGTCTTCCAATGTCAACCCAGAGCCTTAAATGATGGGCAAGCTTCGTGTCAGTGGCTAAGTGGAAGCTGCCTTTTTCCCAGGGAAACACAAGGAGACTTACTCAAATGGAAAAAGCAGAATCCAGACTTGAGGTTCACAGCATTTCTTTTTGATAGATAACCAAACCTGAGATGTCAACTTCCTACCTCATCACTGGGGAAAATATTTAAAATAAACCGTGTATTAGGTATTATTATCTCTTGTAAATCCAAAGGTATAAAAAAGAAGCCTAAATCAAACACATTCTAATCATAATGTTTCATCACTAAAAACTGTTGCTAACATACTTTCAATTAATGACAATTTTCACTTCAGTGCCTAGAGTTTGAGCTTTCTCTGATATATACTCTTTGTCACATACAGCTGTGAATGTGGGTGCCAAAGCAAAATTCAGATTTACAAGGCACTTTGGACCCTGTCTGATACTCTCTGTCAAACGAACTGCCATTGAGCCTGGGGCATTTTGGGGAGAACAAAGGATTACCCACATCTACAAGAGTAAACTACAAACAAATACCGCCTGAATTGCACTCAGCTGTTTGGGCTCATGATGCAGAAAACTAAGCTTAATAATGAAAAACACTGTGGCCAAGATGTAGAAAAACAGTGTGGCCAAGATGTAGAAAACATAAACAAACAAAAGAAATTGGTAGGCTAAAATTAGATTATTTCACCCATGTTGAGGCACTGAGAAGTTTCCATTTGCCTCCTGCAGATGGAAGAGTCAGCTGTCACATTCTTATTCTTGAGATTTTGGCAAATGCTTTGAAGGAGTCTAAAGGTTCATTTTTCATTTGTTGCTGCAGTCACACAGTTAGGCTAGAACAACTGCTGCGCTGATCAGGATCAGTAATTTCCAGCCTGAAATTCCTGAAATAAAAAAAACTTCAGGTATGGAGTCATGACACTCACCTTTTAAAGGAGAGGAAAATGTTTTTCTCTCCCTCTCCATTTTTTTCCTTAGTATTCAGGAATACTGGAAATCTTGCAGAGAAGACAGAGGGAAGCTAAAGAGCATTTCTGGTAGCATAGAAATTCCAGTACTTAGTTAAAGTAGCTGCAGGCACAAACACATTCAAACATCCATCCTCTCTGAGTATGTAGGCAGTTATAACCAGCACTCCCAATACAGCTCTGCTTGCTAAAGCCAGCTGTTGTCCTGCCTAGAATTGCACTTCTGTTAAGGGCAAAATATCTTCCAGAAAGTTTTGACCTTTGATAAGAATCTGTTTCAAAATAGAAGAAAGAAAAAGAAATCTTAATACCCTCTTAGAACACAGCACTTTCAGTTTCACAGAAAGATGACTTTTTAGTATGTTGCATATTATATCAATGGTTAATGATTAAAAAATCATGGTTAATTATTTTTTAAAAAAAGAAAAGAAACAAAAAAACTGGAAAAAAGCACATCTACCAACTTGTACTCTGAAAGTTCCATTTCTGAGAAATGCACTGGGTTTTGT
Source organism: Piaya cayana (assembly GCA_013389865.1). Classification (NCBI taxonomy): domain Eukaryota; kingdom Metazoa; phylum Chordata; class Aves; order Cuculiformes; family Coccyzidae; genus Piaya; species Piaya cayana. Next base: position 148,700 of record WAAB01015462.1, on the reverse strand, counting down.
TCTATTCTGGAATGATCGCCTTCTTTATATTTTGAAAATTCACCTCAAAATGAAAAATCTGACTTTTCCTGCCACCCCTAAAAACACCTCTGTGTCTCTGGATACTTATCCTGTGCCTTTAGGACCTAAATATTCAGTTGGGTGCATCAGCAGTTCAACTGTGGTTGAAGAATACAGTCACAAATGTTTTGGGCAACCACCCATGTCAGTAATCCGAAAGTCAGGAGGCTGAGGGAAGTCCTTATCACTGTCTACAATTACCTGAAAGAAGGTTGTAGAGAGGTGGGTGTTGGTGTCTTTGCTCAAGTGATAGGTGATAGGATGAGAAGGAATGACCTCATGGTGTGCCAGGGGAGGTTCAGATTGGACATCAGGAAAAACTTCTTCACTGAAAAGATAATCAAGCACTGGAACAGGCTGCCTAGGGAGATGATTGAGTCACTATCTCTGGAGGTGTTTAAAAGACAGGTAAATTAATTGCCTAGGGATATGTTTTAGTAGTAGACAGGTATGGTTGGACTTGATGATCTCTTTTTCAACCTAGAGATTCTATGATTCTATGATTTGGAGATGCTTGTCTTCCTTTAGGTTTACTAGGTAGATGAAAACACGATCAAAAAAGTGCTGAGTTTGTCTCAAGCTTCTTCTATGTTCCGTGCTGAATAATTCTGAAAACAAATAATAAAAAAAAAACAAACAGAAAAGGGCCAAAATGTTCTCTTTTGAAGCTCCACTGAGCCAGCACCCTTTTATTGGGGGTGGATTTGGCCCATCTCCTCAACTGTTGCAATTCTTAAACCTTAGTGTATGTACTAAACCTTAGACTGATTTAGTATTTAAATGATATACAGTAACCATCCTGTTAAATGTAAATTAAATGCATACTTACTCTTTAAGACAATTTAAAATGTCACCTTTATAGCTAAAAGACTGTGACATTTCATGAACTCACCGCCACATCTTCCCACTGATAATGCCAGGCTGAACTGACTTGGCTGAATTCATCCTGGCAACCAAATGCAACGTTCCTTCTATCAAAAGAGTCATACCCATTTACACCAAGGCTGATTCCAGGCTTTCATTATCTACACTTAAACCTAGCATAATTTATTTGAAAAAGTGGCTGAGAATAGTAACGTTTCAGCTATTATTCACACCATAGGCACAACGTTCCCTAGTAACATACACTGGGTTAGCTCCTTTGACTACAATGGAAGTACCTTGATTTATGCCAGGCGAGGACCCAGCTCTAGCTTGAAAGCAAAGACAAAGAAACTTCACATAAACTGAGTTGTTCTTGACAAATTCATCATCCCATTATAATCCCTGCACCTGTTCCAGTTTGTGGTCTGTGGTGTGTTTTAGCTTATGTATGGTGAGTGTATCTGCTTAACAAGAATGGTTAACTGGCAGAATTTGTTTATAAATCCAGTGAAGAGCTAAATGAGGTAAACCACATTATCTTACATGTTAATTGTGTTTCATTGCAGACAAACATTTATTAAAGATGCAGACAGCACACCATACATTCTAATTGTGTTTACATTCATTTCTGATTTTACCCTGGTTTCCAGAATTTCTTTCACTATCATATTTCAGAATTTTGAGAGGAGCCTGAGATATCCTTAAGAGAGACCTTCGCAGCAGTGCCTGATAACACATGCACTCACTCATGCAGGAGCCAGGCAAATCATTCACAAGAATAATTTATTAGAAGGATGCTGCCATGTTCTCCTGCCTGGCAAATGTCCATGAAGAGAGACAAATTTCTGAGAATCTGATCCTCGATGGCAGGGAGAGAACTCACCAAGGTCCCTGCTTCCCTGTCCTCAGTCCCATCATCACCCTCATGGATTCCAGTATCAGTGCAGAAGCAGGAATCATACCTGTTGAAGAAAGACTCATGGATCTAATCTCACAAAATTTAGTGCACTGTTCCTGTCTGAAACGTATTTTCTCTGAAACTTGTGATTTGAATTGGCAGGGTGGCACAGGACCTCACGAGTAGAGGAGAAGCATTGCTTGGCAATTTGGAAGCTGAGGCAGAACTACCCACAGAACATCTAAATCAGTGGAACAACTTAGTATGATCTGGATAAAACCCTAAACAACACCCAGGCAACCCAAGATCCAGCAACAGACTACACCCAAATGTCTAAGACCTAGTCCAGCAATGTAGCTGCAAGAACCTCTTCCTTCTCTCTTTTCCCTCTCTCTTTGTAGAGTGTGCTATTATATGATCATGATCTCATTTTTATGGGAAAAGAAGGATGGTTGGTTCCTCAGCACAGGAGAAATCACTCTTTACATGTCCTCTGCTCCTCATTGCCTCAAACCTTTCTAAAGTCAAATTGACCAGTAGCAGAGAAAAAACACTGGCTGTCCCACCAGTAGGACCGAAATATTAAGTGCCTAAACACAACTCCTCAGACTGGGGGGTATACAGGAAGAGCAGAGAGGGCTTGCTGTATAGGTGCTGTATGAAAACAAGAGGGCACCTGAGGGTCATTGTACAGTTCTGCAGGTACACAACTGTTGCAAAACATCATTCACTGGTTTCCTACCCCACACTGAGGTCTGCAGGACTGAAACTCAGAGGCAGAAAATTGGTTTACATTTTAAATTAAGCAAATGCGATATGGAGAAGCAACAAACATAGAATCATAGAATAACCAGGTTGGAAGAGACCCGCCAGATCATCAAGTCCAACCATTCTTATCAAATTCCTATCACATGGACCCCTTAGTCTCATATCTCCCAAGATATGTTCCTGGTGAGCCACCACACTGCTGTTTCTGCCAGGAGGATGCTGGAGCCCACCAGCATGCCCCGCATTCCTGGGTGCTGCCCCATTGTAAAACAATTAAAAAGCACTGCAATTTCAGAACCTGGGCGGGTTCCCCTATTGCTGCTGGAAGAGATACATCTGTTCTTGGTTTGTTGACTTTCCTTGGGAATATTTCAAAACTGAAAGGAGGTGGAGAAAGTTTTGAAAGACGGAGTTCACCATGCTAGTGGGTTTGTCTTGTAGATAGCTCTGTAGACTGCAAAGTATACACCACTTCCTCACTCGAAGTGCTCCCAGGACTCATCTATTGGTGACCAAGCACCCAGAAGATTTCTGAAGATAAGGCCAAGTCCCAACACTGGAGGTCAAGCATAAGAGTAAAGCTCAGGCCACTGCAAGAGTTTAACTACAGGTCTGAATTTACAGCTGCTTAAGAAGAATTAAAGGAAAACAACATTATTGGACCAAGGAGGGTGCTAAGAATGAAATATTGTGACCAGAAAGAGGGGAAATGAAAAATAATTCTGCCAAGCTGAGAAATTGTATAGCATGTGGCTCTCATCCACTCTGCTTTTGCTCCACATGCAAAGAAACTGTAGAATTAAATTCCCTAATCCAAATACTTTAGGACTGATTCTCTAATTTCCCTTGGAAATTCATTAGTTTTTTAAAATGAGCAGTAATGCTGCTTGGTTTTTTGGTTATGAGAAGATTAAATGAAGGAAATCTTTGCCTAGAATAATCATCGTTACTTAGCCTAAATTTATTCCATTCCTCTGAAACGTTGAAAAAGAGCAGCTCTTTGGTCCCTGAAGTTACACTGAAGTAAAACTCAACAACTTGCTAAAATATTGCCATATGAGTAGAAATATTCAGCGCTGAGGAGCTGATGTGGTAGAGGGATAAAAGGTTGCTTGTTAGCTCTGGCTGGCACTGGGTTTTAAGAAATTCCATGCGCCTGCGAACAAGAAACTGATAACAAGACTTCCTGAATATCCTCCAAAGCTTCACAGAAATACTTGCTTGTTTAATATTTTACTTTAAATTTTTTAGACGTTTACCAGAGAAAACTGTCTTTAAATATGTGCAAGAACCACCCCCACCCCCCACACAGAATCACAGAATCACAGAATCACCGGATCACCGGGTTGGAAGAGACCCACTGGATCATCGAGTCCAACCACTCCCACAAAACACTAAACCATGTCCCTCAGGACCTCATCCACCCGTAACTTAAACACCTCCAGGGAAGGCGANGTTGCTCTTCTCTGGACACTCTCCAGAGCGTCAACATCCTATGTATGGATGCATAGCAGGAGGAAAACTGGCATTGAATACAAGAAATATTAGTTTAACATGTGCAGATTGAGCATAAACAATAGGACAAATGTTTATGTTTTGCGCTCTAATTTCTCCCCTATAGCACACAAATGGCTTAATGCCTCAGTTGGATTTAGTCTCCCTAGACTTATGTTTTAGCTATTTCTCAGCATCCCTAACCAAGGGAGAATTCAGAGTATGATGCCTGCTTTTTTCCTTGTCTTCCATCCTTCCTTCTTGGTAGTACAGTTTTAATCCAGAGCTAAGAGAATTTTTATTTCAAACTGCGTGTGATGCTTCTGCTACTTGCTAGTGTAAAATTTAAAGCAAGTAACACTCTACACAGTGCATCTGATGCTTTTCAATCTTGAACTATTGTATCTCTTCTTGCTCTAGTCTGAGCTTGCCAGGGCAGTCAGTATGACCCCAGAAATTGTGTCTGGAAATTAAAAGAAAATGTATAGAGGTGGGACCAGAACAAGATGTTTAGTTTCACAACAAGAATTTGAACCTGGACCTCTAGAAGTAAAAAACTGTAGTACTCAATAACCCCCAAAATTGTACTATCATGGGCAAAATTTTACTCCTTCAAATGTTTTATTGAAATGTTGAGTGAAATCCTGGCCCTGTTTTTTCAGTAATAAAGCTCTTATTGTTTCAACTGGTTGCTTTACTCCATGAAAGACTAGATCTACCTTATCCCTCTACAGTATTTCTAGACTGCATACAGTTCAACGCATGCACAGTAAATCTGATTCCACAGCCGCCAGTTTGATAGTGCCCCCAGATGTCTGGAAATCCCCAATAAATATGAGCAATTCTAAAAATCTGACAAGACAATATTTCTGGATAGAAAAGGAGGAGATACTCGAAAAACCCTGATGTATAATAATGTACCTTTACATAGCTTAGGATTACAGAAGGCAGAGGGCTTTCCATCTTGTACCTGCTTCTGATTTGTAAAGAATTTTAAAAGCTTACCTTTTTTTAAAGTCATGGCAGAAATGTGATGTACTGCAAAATGTCCATGTGTACCCAGCCAGGTAATCAACTCCACTGATTCCTATTGGTCCTCAAGGCAATGGAAGTGTGGAGTGAAGCAACACCAGCCTTGCTCGATTTGAAGGACATCCCATCTGGGTGTTCTGCACCTCTTATTGTTGTTCTCCAAAAGCAACGCAGTAAGAGGCATTACAAGGACCCAAAATCCAAAATAAACAGGTAAAGGAAGGAGCTGCACAGAGAATAACTTGTATTGAAATGCAAAGGACAGAGGCACAGGGTGGCTATACTGACCCTAGTAAGTCAGCTGTTTCAGCTGTGGCACATGCTGCCCCAGAGCACAGATAAAGCTCCTCTTCCTCTCTACTAAAGGGAATAACCCTGAAAAGATGAAGATTTTTCATTACTTAAGGGACAGTTTCAAGAGAGAGTGCTTATGGGAATGATAAACAGAAGAATACGGGTTTGTCAGCAGTGATGCCACATCAAACAACTGGGAGCAGGATGAGCTGCTTCTTGAAGGCACCCAAATCAATTTTTCCCTCCTCATATGAGGTCAGTCCTGCCCTCTAACCAGAACTATCACAGTACCTGAGCTCAGTCAGAGTACTTGCAAGTTTTAAAGTGGCTCAGGGCTGAGATCTCACACCTCTGTGATCTCAGCTGTAGTAAAGAAATTATTTCCATGAAATACATGTAGAAGCACTATTGAAGATGCTAAATGAATGTAGATGTCTGAATATTTTTGCTGGTGAAAGCTGCTGCTCTGGAGGTGAGAAGTGTTAATGTGCCTGTTCTAGAGCTGTTCCCCAATCATGTCCAGACACAGGTATAAAAACATATTTTGAAAGAAGCAGTTGGATTATTGCAGTTATTTTGAGCTGATAAAGGTGTGAGAGAAGCAAAGATTTCCCACCAACCCTCTGTGGAAACAAATGAGGAAGAAATTTTATGGGAGAAAGGAAAGACTGGACCCAAGCACACCAATGTCCTTCAAAATCACTTTTTGGAATAGAAACTGTTGCTGGGCCCAGAGCTGGGCCCAGATGCTGCCTCTCTCACAGCCTGATCAGCAGGTTGACTCAAGCGGTCAACACTGACTCCAAGGTCTGCAGTGGAAAGAGCAAGCCCCATACGTGCACTCCCTGAATCCTGGGTCCAATTTCCACCTCTTTTGGGGACTTGTGGGCAGCGCAGTCACAAAACTCCTCTGGAAAGAGAGAGGAGAAAGGGACCATAAGCAGAAGGAACAAATGAAGTTTGCTTTCTACATCTGTTTTTTATTGTGGGAGCTATTACTGTGAGTAAAGTCAGCTGAGACATCCCAAGTCATTGCAGCTCGAATATTTAAGCCAGGCTATAAATATCTGATTTTTTTAACAGTGATTATTGTTTATGCTTTCTTCTTATTTACTCTCCTTTGATTTACTAGCATGGGGAGGTTTGTATCACTTCAGCATGTCAATTGGAAGCAGACATAAACTTTGTTACAGATAATCTCTCATGGATAAAATGGTTTGGGATTGTGCTGTCTACCCTCTACATTGTGACCCCACTGTAGCTCAGAAGTACTTTGGGTCAAACTTATTATATGCTATTCACTATCCCAATAAACAAGTAGCATGTTGTCACATTTGGTCTGCTGTGTATTTTTCTAGTGATTATGCCTTATTATATATTTACTATTCAGAAAATGCAGGTGTGGGCTGTTGAAATGGGGCCAATGAGAATTTGCCGAACTGGCAGCAATTCCTCAGTGAGTCATGTTTCACTGTCTGTTGGTTTTATAACTGTTTTCACTACTAATTTAGCTCTACGATGCAATATGCAATTAGTTCTATTATGGAAGCAGCTGTATTCAGTTTTACAATGGCACTTTCCCCTTTGGCTTGTACCAGAGCCTGTTGTGGTTCTGCTGATTTGATGACTGAAGTTATAAATTGGTATCTGGATGAGCCACAGTAAGTCATGAGCCCCATACAAATACAATTCTTGCTTATATGCCACTGCTCTAATGCTATTTCTTACAGCCCAATTAGAAATGCAGTCACAGAGAAAAGCTGTTTGTTGCTACAGTAAGTAGTATTGTCATGCAGCAATTTCTTGCTGCACTGGTATCACCTCTGGAGTCTTGCATCTTATTATAAATAACATTTGGTAGTCAGAACATTAAAAAAACCCAAACCTTCTGCTTGGATATTAGCTCTGCCAGGCTTCAAATATTTGTTTCCAAGACATAGACCCTGCATGTGGCCCTGGGAATGATGAAGGGCCAGGTGAGGATGGTGAATGAGAGCAAACCCTGATAGGTTTTTGGCTTTGCAGGCTCAGCAAAACCACCTGAGGTCCGTGCTTATCCCTAAAAAAATATTGTATCACTGTCACTCTTGCTACATATATCCAGCTCTTGGCTAGAGTGAGAATGAACAACCTCTCTTCAAAAGTACACAACAAAATAGCTGAGAAGTAAATACTGATAGCACCTATGCTAATTAGCTGCCTTGACTGTCAACAATGACATTATGGAAATCAAATACATATTGTTTATTAGTTTAATGTGTATTAGAGCTACTCAGTTAGAAAAAGCAGGGTCTTGAAAAATGGCTGAGAACATTCACTACATTTTTTCTGCTGTGTTATTACCCATTTTCACACCCATACATATGTTCTGGTTTTGTTTCATGTCACACAAAATGGTAATTTGGTAGTGAAAAAAAAGAGAAATCATGACATTTCACATGTGTTTTCAGTAAAACAACAGTTTCCCTCTTAAAGGGCCCCAGTTTTCTTCCTCAGAAATAAGGCTATTTACAATGAAAATGTTCCTGTTGTGGTGGAATAATGACACAAAGAAAGACACTAGGCTGAATATTGCAAAGCAAAGCTAAAATGCTTGCATTTCCAATGCTTTGAATGTCAGGTGAGGTGAACTGTAGCCTCTGAATCACTGCCTCATTAACTCATGCTCACCAGTGATGGAGTTGGCCTCAGCAGAGCCTGTTTGACTCTGGGATTGCTTCTGAACACTGTTGCCCACAGTTATTGTTCTGGTTGGACTACTACAACAGAAACTGTTTTCCATCAGGTTTTCACTATGAGAAACAAAGAAACTCTCAGCCTTGCTGAGAAGAACCATTTGGGAGAGCTGTACTGATGGAGAGTTGGTAGTTTGCCCAAAGCTTATCGTTTCCTATCCAGAGGCTGCCTTTATGCTAGGGCAAACAGCTGGAGTTACGCACGGTATTTCATCGCAAGCATGTAAAACAATAATGAACTTCAAGGTTCTATAAAGATTTGCAAAATTATTCCCAGGTCTAAAGTTTAATTGTTTAATGTCACCAAATGACTTTGCAATAACCGAGCACTGTGGAGTGGCAGAAGTTAATCACTCGACTGAAGTGAATTAAGACTTTCTAAACCTACATTTATCACTGTAATTTCAGGCTAATTTCATTTTCCACTCATAAAATATGATTTCAGTTTCTATATCTCCATGAGCTGTGGAGAAGGAACGTGCCTGTTTCATAAAACATGTTTTTGCCAAGAGATGTCAAAGGTGATGTACCTAGTGATAACAGGAAAATGCTAATCTTATCTTGGCACTGCAGTGCACATGCCTCTGCACAGGAGTCCACATGCTCTTTAAGATCTCTCTGTATTTAAAAACTCAGTGGACCAAATCTTCAGCATTCACTTTGCCTTTTCTTCCTTACTTCTCATCAGGAAGTAATCACACTGGCAGCCTGGCTTAAAACAAGAGCTAGGCGGGATAGAGTTGCTTAAAGCAAACCCTGTGAGCCAAAAGGCTCCTTAATTCCTAAAATAGGTGAGGGATGCCTCCATGCCTCTCTGCTTGGCTTTTTCTTTCAGGTACCCAGAAGTAGATCCAGCTAGTTTAATTTCAGCCATCTGGAAGTAACTAGAAATCATATGTAGTTGAGGAAGTTGACTCAGTGATGGCAATAGCCAGTGGAAAGAAATAGATGACTGACAGGAGTGCCTTATTTCATTCATCTCTGCTAGCTATATCTGGAGCCCAGACAGATATTAATCAAATAATCTGGTCACTGACAAAAAACCCAAATAACCAGGCCTTGGACTGTTAAACCCACAAAACTCACCTTTCCTTCTCTGCTTTGACCCCTTGGCACTCCACTCCTGCTCAAGATAGAATTCCCCTGTGCCTAAGTCCCTGAAGGTCTAATTCAGAGGGTGCTCTCAGAGACTGGCCACAACACAGTCGTGGGACAAGCCCCATGCCAAGGGCCATCCCAAGAAGGCAAGGCTGGCTCTCCATCCCACTCGCATATATTGTCAGCTCAGCACTTGTTTTTCACATGAGGGAGCCCAACTGGAGCTTGATCTGTCTGAAGGACTCAAGAATGTCTCCCTGAGCCCAGACTAAAACTAGTGGGTGGAGGAGAGGAAAACAGGAGTATCTTTGCCTCTCCCAAATACACCTCAAGGCCACCATTGATGCAGTCTGGCTGCTGGGTGGTCATTGGGAAGCAGTGTCTGGCAGCTCTGAACTTTGTTTTGGTAATTCAGGGTAAAAAGTTACTTGGAAATGTATATGATCCATCTCTCAGGAAATGTGTATGATCCATCTCTCAGCTTCTCAATTATGCATGCTGGGAGCTAAAAGCCCAGCTTGCAATGTCCAGAATCTCAGAGGGGGGCCTCAGGTGCTGTCCCAAGGACCCTGCAGAGTTTGTCCACTATCCTGGGTCAATTCGTCCTGGAGAGGGATGAGCTGTCACATACAGCCTCTCCCAAGTGGTCACTCACTTGCCTACAAGCTCCTGACTCATTGAGCTGGATGTCCAGATCACCACTGGAAAATACCCTACTCACCTTGCACATGGGTATGACATTCCAGAAGTGTTCATGGTAGATGCAAAATGGGCTGGTATTCATGAGCCAAGAATTCCAGCAGTTAACATACAGAGGATTAAATGCTCTGATGTGTTTGTCCTATGCACCTTTACAACTCTGTGAATTGTGGCTTTTGGCATTTTTTTCTTCAAATGAATTCGCTAAGAGTGTCTCCAAGAAAGAACTGCACCACTTGAACTGCAGTTTGAATCTTGGACCAAAATCTGCAAAGTACTGACCTCACATTTTGAAGTGGTTGGGCACTCAGCATGCCAACTCTTTTTCTTCTGGTGCTATCAATGGGCAAAGAAAGAAAAAGCTACCCACGAAAGCCAACACCTCTGCAAAGTTTCCCAAACACACAATAGATCATCTAAAACTGAGATCCAAATCAAAGTAGCTAATTTGGTGGGTTTGTATTCTTTATCAAAATGAAGACATCTTGCACCACCAATTTCCTTCTCTCTCACACACAATCCCCTTTTACTGTGAAGGGGATAAAACTCACCAGTTTTCATTAGTAGTAAATATGAGTGTGGTTAGCCATATTATGGAATGTATACAGACAATGATTTGCACTCCCCCACTACACAAAGCATGTACTGAGATGCTGTACACACATGTAATATGCTGTCCTGGCCCCAAATTGCTTCCAGGTAGGTCATCACTTCAAGCCCATTTCCCCTGCTTTTTCTCCCTCACATTTTATCAGTCTGGTAGAAATTAGCCACAAATCCAGCCTGGACTTAGCATCTTTTGCACTCGTCTGTTCCAAATTTTATACCCCCTGAACTCTTCCTCTCACACACATACAATTTATTCCCACACATGGCAGGCATGCTTGCTCATGAATTATTTACATAGTTTTAGTAGCTTCTACTTTTCAAGTAATGAAAGAAACAAATGTTTCCAGTGTAGGAGTTGTAATAAGGGAGAAATCCAGTCAGACTGGTGGGCAATAAGGTAGTAAAATGCCCCAAGTTACAAATAATACGTGGATTTTGAATGGTTGAGGAAACATCACAATAGCCTTTCAAAGCAGTCATTCTCCCTCAGAGATACTGCTGAGTGATGTCCTTGTTTTGTCTAGGATAAAGTTAATTTTCTTCTTAGCAGCTGATATAATGCTGTGTTTGGGATTTAATGTAAGAATAGTTTTGATAACACAGAGATATTTTAGTGGTTTGTAAGTAGTGCTTACACTTAGTCAAGGACTTCTCAGTTTCCCATGGCCTGTCAGCGAGAAGGGAAGCAAAGAAGCTGGGAGGGGGCAGTGCCAAGACAACTGACCCCAAATGGACAAAGGAGATATTCCATGACATATTATGTCATGCTCAACATATAAATTGGGGGTTGCTGGCCGAGGGGTGGTGATTGCTGCTCAGGGACTGGCTAGGCATTGGTCAGCAGGTGGCAAGCAATTGTCTTTCCTTTGCATCATTTGTTTTTCTTGGGTTTTAATACTTTCTCTTTTGTTCTTTTACTTTTCATCATCATAATGATGATGATGAAGAAGATGAAAATTAACTCTATCCCAGCTGAAACCAGAACAGGTGGCTGAAATCTGGTATCTGGCAACAACCGAAGGGACTTTCATTTCCCCAGTTTTTCCCAAAGGTTGGGTGGGATAAAGACATCAGTTACTTAATATACCAATAAAAAAAAGTTCCCACCTGCCTTTATGAAGGGAGAAGCTATCCCTTCTTCTCATGAGTCAAAATAACATGACTTTCTTGAAAAGAACAGATTTAGTAACATATTCTGGGAGAAAACACACTGTGACACAACTTCTGCAATGCTTTAATCTTTTACTATACTGAGAAACAGAGGAAGACTCTGCTTTCACTTCCTAAACACAGCCAAACACAGAAAGCAGGGAATGCATATCTAATAATGATAGCTCATTTAGACAGAAACTTGGTAAGAGTTTGAAAAAATAATTTGATTTCATATGTGTTTTGAAAAAAAGGAAAGACATTGACAGTAACACTGAGGATGAAAGTATATGCTAGTCCAGGGAAGGAACAAGGACTTAAACGAAATAATGACTCATTTTATGTAGACTTCATGCCAAGTTTGTATAGGAAGATTAGGAAGAAAAACCTAATTTTAATGTTGGAGTGCAAGGAGCCAGTTACTCCATCTGCCCCATGTTAGCATGCTGTCTGAGGCTTTGAGCAAGGAGATTTGCCTGTGCATTTTTACCCTGCCAGGGAAGGAGCTGGGTAGCATTATCAGACACACACTGCCCAATCTGAAGTCTCATGTGTCGCTAGGTCTGTGAGGTTTGATGATATAAGAATTGATGTACTTTCTAGTGAGTTGTCATAGCAAAAAGAGAACAGGCAGATGAACATGAACAATACCTGCCCGCCTCCACCTGCCTGCCTCCATGCGGGCTGTGAGAGAGGGCACCTTCAGGGATGGAGCAGGAAGGTAGCAGGGCACAAAGCATGGCAAGCGAGGACTGGAAGGTGACCCCACCTCTGGAGACAAGTGTGTCCTCTGTGCACAGGCAGCTCAGTCCTGCTGCTCAGAGGTCTTCCCACCTCTCCATTCTTTTCTTCAGTAGGATTAAACTTGGCATTTCTCCATTTCATGACTCATGATAAAATAGATTCTTCTGATTTCAACTGGAATTCAGTATGGATTAGCTGATTGGTAAGTGTGATGATTGCGGTAAGCTAAATAATTATTCTAGAAGAATTTGCAATCACTATGCTTTATTCACTAGGCTACACCAAAAAAAAAAAAGAATCCAGTAAAAGTGAAGATTCTGAGTTAAAGATTTTGCTTTTGCCCTTGAAATACTTCGACATTTTCTTTTTGCTGCTCTGGAGCAGAATCACTTGAGACCTAGTCTGGCATTCTAACAAAGCCAGCACAAAATACCATGCTTAGATCTTCCTGAAGCCAAGTGACTTAGCATTCTATTGCATTTCCCAGTCAGGTCTTGTTGCCCAAAGATTGCCTGTTTTTTTAGGTGGCCCATATCAACTTGATAGCTTACCTCCTCTCCCCTTGCAGGTTTTCCAGAACCTGATACTATGATGAATATGTTTCACTGCACATTTTAAAAGTGCATTTTTCCACAGAAAGCAATCTCTCCCATATTTCAAAATCCCTCTGCCAAAAAATACCACCCAAATATTGTAACACTTTGTTTCTTCCTTTTGGTGATTTTGGAAATTGTTAGATCCTTCAGCTTAAGTTCCACACCGTCAAAGACATCACCTAGAGGCAGAAAAGTATCAACTGAAATACTTTAAACCTAGCAAAATGGCAAGAGAGAGAAAACAGCCCTATAACGGTTGAGGAACTCATCAGTTCACCAGTTGCCTGACTAAACTAGACCTTCCACTTATCTAAGGTAAAAATTGACAAGAATTCAGAAAAGAAAAATTTTGTGCTGCTAAAGTTAATGAAAAGAAATTAGAGGCCTAACTCTAAAGAAAGGAAATATTGGGTTTAGGGGAAATAGGAGAGAAGGAAATAGGTGCTGGAACAAACCCTTCAGTTGTGGAGTTGCATCAGTTTTGACGTGTTCAAAACAAGACTAATACAAAAGCTTAGGATAACTGTTCCTTACTGGGTTTGGACTAGATGACCTGAGAGGTCTTTGCAAAAGCTGTTATCAATGGTACTGTGATACCTTTATAAGGCAGCTTTTGTACTCCAATAACTCAAAAACAGATGTTCATTTTAGAATGACATTTCACAGCCTGCAAATCCTAAAATGGACTAATGGCTTTGACTTTTTGGGGTAGAAAGATTGATCTGAAAAGTAAAAGGCTAGCTTGTGCTCAAAACTTTTGAACCTTTATTTGTTGGGTGAGAAATGGCTCACACACTTCCCCTATCAATAATGATGGTCCAGAAGATGTCATTAAAGTCAAGAAGGTCAGCAATTTGTGAACCACGTTTTAAGTAAATGGGCTTTGAGAGAAAGCCTTTGAGCCAGCCCCCACCATGGCAGGTTGACATTAGGAAGACAGATACATTACTTTAGAGACTCTAGGAATACTCAGATATTCTCTCACAGACAAATTTGAACTCAGAGGTACATATTCTTAAAAATGACCATATTTCTATGCGTGTTTTTAAGTGGAGGCTAAGATACACAGATACAATTTGTTGGCTTAGAAAGGGATGCTTCTCTCTTCGCAAAAACAACAACAGAAAAAGAGGGGTAGTGAAAATGGACACGGTTATAGCCTCCTACACTGCTTCTGTCTCTTGTGCTAATTTTCCTTTTGTTGCATTTCAGATCAGCTTCAGGGCTGCTATAACATATACCACTTGATATGGTTCCTGAGTAATTTTTTACTCAGCAATTCCAAGGGCACTTACCACCAATTCTTGAGAACTTCCCAGAAAATAAAGAATTGTTCAGTGTCTCAACCAGCATTAACTTAATGATATTATTTTCCTACCGTTATAAGTAACCAAATAATGACAAGTTTGTAATGCTTTTTGTTTGCATAAAGGTTGTAAAAAATAAGGGGCATTGGAAGAAGAAGCAGGTGTGGGTCTAGTGAGGGAGCTCAAAGGGTGGTGAATACCATGCTACTTTAGCACTGCATGGTGCAACGTGCAGCAGCTAAACAGAGCCTCATCCAGCTCATGGTGACATCTGGCCCAGAACGAGGAGCAGCTGTACAAAATTCATGTGCATTTCATGTACAGTTCCTTTGACCTGAATATTTGTCTCAGAGAATTTCAGACAGAATCAAAACCTAGTTTTGCTGTCAGGACAGGCATACCACACGTAGCCATGTAGTTAATCCTGCATTCCTTCTGCATTCCAGGCACCCACAAAGTCAACGAGAATTTGAGATGCAGAGTGAATACTGGGCCAGGCACATCATTTGAATATTTTAAGGAATGTTCTTGGATTTTTACAGTTGATGTCATGTTTTCTACCCCATCAATATGGATTAACAATGGTCCAGAGCAGCAGGAACTCATTACCTATTCATATATGCTAATTGCATGGTGCTGGATAGCAGGGATTTATTCCTAAACTTAAAATTTCTTTTTTTTTTTAATACCAAATGGAAAATACAAAGAATGTGGCTATGAAATACAGAAGTGAAGAGTTTTTAACATGAACACTGAAATATTCAGTGCTTCTAAATATGTACCATGTACTTAAAAGAAGCAAGACCTGCATTTTCTTCTTATGTATTTCACATGGATGAAATCCATACTTCCTTAATCTGAACCCCAGCTGAAATTGAGGCAAGTGTGTTAATTCTATATTTTTTGTTGTTGTTATTGTTTCAATATTTTATTTCATTTTTAAAATTCTCTGTGGAGGTGATTCTTTAATAGTTTCCTAGTTACATATCACCACAGTGTTTGGCATCTTAGAATGATGCATGAAGTATAAAAATCTCTTGCTGTATTGGACAGAAGTGTATACAAAGTGTGTCTTGTCTTGGTAATACCAGTTCTAGATTTAATTTTTCATATAAAAACACATCTATTTTGCAGAAGACATGGTCAAAAGGTGTCCTGTTTTTGCAGTGAAGGATAGTGAAGTCTGAGATCCTGGTCCTTTATTTCTGCCAGCCTTGGCTTGCTTCTCATTGCCAGACAGGGTTGATTTCTGCTGGCTATGGTGCAATTTTTTTATGATATTGCCTGTTGCTGAGCAAATAGATGGGAGAGGGGTTGGTTCTGTCAGCTTGGGCCTGCAAAAACGTTTTAAAAGGTTTGAAAAGAGAGCAGTCAAACACTGGAACAGGCTTCCTAGAGAACTGGTAGATGCCCAAGTCTGTCAGTGTTTTAGAGGTATTTGGACAATGACCTTAGTAACATGGTTTTGGTCAGCCCCGAATTGGTCAGGCAGTTGACCTAGATTATGTCCGTTCCAACTGAAACAGTCTCAACTCATCTTGCCTCCTCTCTCATCTTTTGCTTTTCCTTTATTTGCTTTGCTTATATCTCTTCATTTCCTAGTTTATATATCTCCATCCAACCCATCCGCAGACTTAGCAATTGAATCTCCAGATTTCTGTGACAGACCAGCATATAACTATGTTATTTGCATTTCCAGAATACACACACAATAAACCTGTTTTTCTCTCCTAGCTATCAATGTCAGCTATGAACATCTATCATAATTTTATAGGACATCACATCATCATATGGATATAGAATCTGTTTTTCACAAGCTCTTTGATTCAATTACTATTATTAGATTTTGGGGGGCTTTACTGATGCTAAAAGCCTATTTGCTTATGATTATAAAAATAGTGCCAGCTAGCTACTACCTCTCTACACTCTTTCTCTGCATGCTCTGAATACAGGATATGTTCTAGTTATCTGTTCTTCCATGTGATAATTATCACCTTGGTGTCATTCACAGAACGCTGGAAATACTGCGGTATTTATGACCTGTATGCATCCCACAAATGAAATAGAATTTACAGGGATGGCAACTGCATTTAGTTTTAAAATCCCCAATGTATATAAGGGCAGGCAGGGGACTTTGTTTTGAAGACTCAATGAGACCAGAGGATCTGGGAAGAAACCTAGCCTCCTGCTTTCCCAAAATTTCAGTATGCTGCTCACTGGATGGATGGCTTTGTCACCCCGGCTCCTCTGCCACATCCTGCTTCTTCCTTGGAGACAGTGGGGGCAGCAGGACAGGCACCCACCAGGCTGCTTTCACATGCTCAGGATATCTGCCACGTTAGAAAAATCCCCAGCAGGAGACTGCTATGTATTTTCTCCTCATGCAGTGTGCGACGTGATATTGGCATAGGAATCAAAGCAGGGTAGAAGGTCTGTCACAATACTTGATTTCCAAATACAGGAATTAGGGGACAAATGCCTTTTTAATGTACATTTTGGCTTATATACAGAGACAAAGAGAGAGGGAGAAAAAAGTGTTGTTGAAAGAAGGAAGTATGTTTATCTCCCACATAAGAAACTTCTCTTAATATAGCAACATGGAGTAATATTACTCTTGTGCTCTGCTAAATAATCAGAACAATTGTAAGCACAATTGGACTTTCAAACAAGAATGAAATAAGAATACCAAATCTACTACAACAGCTCAATATCACCAGCACCTGGTAATGGCTCTCTTGGTCTGCTTGCAAATCAGCAATTGTGTCTCTCTATCTGCATGGAGAGCACCTATACATAATCCTGTCAATTTATATTGCAGGAACTGCATTTTTTGAGATTTAAAAGTAAATTTTAACTTCTTTTATAACTTCCAAGAGACTAGTATATGTGATTTTTAAAAAACATTAAGCTTTTATTGTAAAACTTTTGAGTTGACTGAGAGGCATACTAGCTGGGGATCAGTCACATCTGAAAATGATATTCAGAAATAACAGCACCTTTTAGACAATGCAAGGTGTATTTTTATTGACATAATAGGGCTTCTCATTCTAAGTTTTTCACAAACAGTTCGTAGATGATTTCCATATCGTGCCTAAGATGTACATATTTAGCATATTTAAGCTGCAAATTGGTAATCCAGAGAAAGCTAAGTGTGTTCTTCCTTCTCCAACTCCTTGTTTTCTTTTGCCTTTACTCAGTACAATCAGCTCTAACCTGTATGGCAAATGACCTCTCTGGCATCAAATATTTTTTTATTCCATTCCCTCTTTAGCAATCAATTAACCTGCTTTGATACCACTGAGCTGTCCACAGCCCTGTTTACCTCTGGTTCTGCATCTTTTTAGTCATTGTTGCTCTTTTCAGGGTTTCACTCAGACCACGCAGCTCTTTCCCTTCCCCACAACAGAATTCACAGTCCTCTTCCTGGATACAAATGGAAATACTGATCTCATTTTATAGACACATTTCAACAAATGCAGTGTTCTCTAAACACAGCATTGTTGGTTAAATGTTTGGGGATCTGGAGTGTAAATCCTCCAACTTAAAATTAGCAAAAGTCCACCAGAATGAATTGTGTTGCTTATTTCAGCTGCAAACATCTCAATTCAAAACACCGATGTACAAAATTCTGCTATTGTTTTGGCCATATCACATTCAAAGGCATCTAAATTTCCTGGAAGTCAGAGAGACTCAGAGATACATGTTTTTTCTCTTCCTTGCCCAGATATCCTCAAAAGCTTTATATTTTTAGAAAAATGAAAGACATTCCCAGGTCTATTATAAGAATGTTTTGGCAGAAGACTTTTTTCCATAGAATTTTGAAGTTTGGCAGCAGCAGTAGAGTTAACACCTAAAATTCAGTGGGTATTTAGAAACTGAAATTTGTCAGCTGCCTTTTGAGTGTTTGTGCCCACAGGCATTCCATGTGGTGCTTCCCACAGGCTTATCTGGTGCCACTCTTTGCATTAAGAAGTTCCTCTGAAGCCTACCCTTCACCACTCTGTTCAGGGGACAGAGTCCTTTCTATCACCTGTTAAAGGAGGGCAGTGTTGCTCTGTTTCTGGCTCACCACAGATTTTTGTAAATGTTAGTGAAAAGTCAGTGTTTCTTCTGCATGGGCTTGAAGATTGTACCTTCTGGCCCTGTTGAAAAGCAAGGCCTTGCAAGAGACTTCTGCTTCTACACTTTCTGGAGGGAAACCTTTCTCTGCTGCTCTCCCACTAATCTAAAGGCTTTGAAGATATTTCCTAGGGGGAGCTATCCAAGGACTGGAAATTAGATATGCCACAGCTATATTCTCATCTCCTCTGACTCTCTTTACAGCATTTAAAGTCAGTGGGTGCAAACTAAATTAACAACTCCTGAAGGATGGTTGGGATGGACTATGATGACTCCCTGCTGTTGTCTCTGGTAGAGTCTTTTCTTAAGTCTTCACATAGTTGGTGATATGTTCCACATTATTGAACAACTTCCCTGCTTCCAGCAATGAGTCCCTGCTCCCCACTTTGGGCTGGCTCAGATCCCAAGGGTATGGGGCACTGGTAGGACAACTTTCCCCTCCCCAGAAAAGGATCGGTTAGACCTGTCAGTACCTTAGTCGGATGTGAAAGACTGTTGCATTTCTGATAGTTGCTGCTGCCTCCCGCTGCCTGTGTCATTTATTTTTGTCTCATGGCACATGACTTTTCCCGTTGTGGCGACTGAATTCAGGGGGTGCTGCGGCAGCGTACAGCAGTACTCTGCAAGGTAGTACAAGCAGATGGAGTTCAGCCCTTAAAGCCTAAAGCCCAGGAAACATGCCCTGAGTGGTTTGTACACAAAGTACTCCTCTGCCCCGAAGAACTGATATGATTAGATACAGCAATCATTTCCCATTCCTCTGCTGTCAGCGTTTAATGTAACTTACGATGTTTTTATCACTTTGTAGTCCAGTTCACCCCATCGATGTTTCTGGCACTGTCTGTTACTTCTGGTTAAGTTTAGACCATTGAAATGCCCATGACTAAAGTGTCTTGTCCTCCCTTCTCAGGTGGGGTAGGAAGACCAAGGAACACAACTGTTATGTAAGAGACCAATACACCTGAAGCACTGTAACTTTGTGGTGTTATTCCTAAACTGAACTTTCCATTCAGCATTTGGTGTCTTGGGCATGAATGCTTCTCAGTGGCCTCCTGAATTACTGCAAACTGAAAATAAAGCAGCTTCATGAAGCAGAGAAGAGTTTGGAGCCTCCAGTTTTGGAGGCTGCACTACGACAAGGTAAAACCTGCAACCCATGGTATGGGCAATGGACATGACATGCCCGTCTGAGGTTGTTTGTGGCACTGAGAAGGGCAAGTAGGCTCTAGTTCTTCTTGGGTGGTTCAGTGTGTGGAAGGTGGTCTTTCTGGAATTCTGAATCTGTCAAATAAGGAAGTGGTGATGACCTTCAGCTTCTGAAAGAGCTTAAGACATCTTTTATTCCTTGGGAATAATCACTGCACTCACTCATCTAAGAGAAAAGTAGAAATAATTTTTGGAGACAAAGATGCTTGTTTGACTCTTCCTTCTGTTAAAGAAAGAGTTATGACTACTCTAGAAAATAAAAAGAAGCTTTCTGTTTATGCTGTGTTTTAATTCATTTATCTGACAATAAAAACTCTAAAGAATTTCAGCAGAAATAGCTATCCTTATAAAAAAGTCCCATTTTTCCCAAAGGGCATTTACATTTGCAGGCCAGACAGCAGCCTGGAATACAATTTTAGTAAATTCTTTCTCTTACCTCTATTTTTAGAGGCAAATGCTTTGCTGACCTCAGTGGGGTTCTACATGAAAGAAAGGGCTCATTCACAGAGGACTTATTGTAAGAGAAGAGTCTTAAAGCAAAAATACCACACCTTCCATCTGAGTGTAGAGTAGAATAGTCGGTGAAGTTTTCAAAGCAAGTTTTGTGAAACATCAGGACTAGATTTTCAGGTAATGGCTCTCCAGCCTCTGCTGGAATTGCTTGTTCTTGAGATTTCTGGAAAGTAGGGCTTCACAATTTTTTTTTGCACATCCTGTGCCTATGAATTGTTTCCTGGGGAAGCTGCATGTTTTCTGTAAAATGGAAAAATCTCTTAAACAATTTTTATTTTACTTCAATATCTGTCAAAAAAATGCTGTGTTAAGTCTTTACTCTCCAAATAACCAAGTTTGGGTTTGCAGCCAAAGTTTGGCATCTTAAGTTTAGTGTAGTCAAACTGCATGAGAAAACTTGCACATAATTTAGTAGTCTAATGCACTTGTTTAAAAAGGAAGAGCCGGTTTAATTGAGCATACAACCATGTCAACTTGTCACTCCTGCAGCAAGTAGTGTCTGCAGACTGGGGCTGATAAATGTTGCTGTAACTGTCTGAATAAATCCTGACTTTTCAGTGGGAAGAGGCTGATCCAGCATTTTTCTAACACCTAAAGATCAAACAGATAGTGGAGGACATTTAGTGTCTGTGATGGATTGAAGTTGGGATGGGGAAGAGAAGGATACTAAAGCTTTACCCCTTTTGTTTCTCGAGACTGGAAGTTTTTGGCTTTGTAGAATACAGGGAAGGGAAAGGAGACCAGCCCAACTTAGTATTTGAGCTTTGGCCCAGATGATGCAATTGGTTTTCTGTGGGTTGGCTCTTGGAAAGGTCATAGTTAACCTGAAAGCAACAGTTTCCACAGGGCTACAGAAATCCAACTGAGCAGGACTGGCTGCAAAAATCATGAACACTCATAAAACAAAGTGCAGCTTTTGGCTGAAGAGAGGATACTGGATTTAGTGATGATACACATGAATATATAAAATAGCATAATATACTTGTCAATGTAATTGCGGTCATTTGTCTAATGAACATATTAAGTATTACAATTTCCTTTTTCCCACTTTCTTTGTTTTAGGTAATGTTGGAGTGTGTTTTTAAGCAGTTATATGTGAATTATAAAGGAAATAGATAAGAAAATATATAATCTAAATACTATTTTGAACTGCCTTTTAGACTGTAAACAACTATGACAGACTAACACATTCCTCCTACCTGTTTCTAAACACCAAGGCTTCATACTGGTAATGGCAAGAGGAAGAGAGGTACATGTTCTCAAGAAAACTACATGCATTAGGAAAATCATATAATAGAAACTGTTGTCCATAGCACAATAGCTGTTGGATCTAAAAAACTGAAAACCTGTGGTCCATCTGTAGTGAAAAACTAGCTACACAAAATCAGCAGGCAAAAGAAGCATGAAGAGTCTTGGAGAGGTGGAGTGGTTTTCTATGGTTGCTCAGTATAAGTCAGTAGCAGAATTGGAAAGAGAACGGGGTATTCTGACAGTAGTACCTCATCTAGCAGGTTTCTGCCCTCCCTGTTTGCTTCCCTTTAGATGTATTTCCAGCACGCTTATGAACACGGTACCCCAGTGCCAGCCAGAAACCGACTGCCTGTATTACTTTTTGTGTAGAAGGTGCCCTATGCTCAACCTCTGGCCTGGGCTCACCAGACATCCCAGCCCTGAGCTCCAGCATCCATAGGCACATCAGCAGCCTTTCAAATGGTGAGTATGGAGGCAGCTCCATGGACCTTCCCCTGCTCCCTGCCTCCAGGTGGGCTGGAGATGCATTCCCGGTGATGCAAAGGACCCCACCAGCAGCAGGAGTGTAGATTGCACTCTGCAGGGTGCTCCTGGGGAGGGCTGAGAAGGAGCATCCTCCTGCTGCCATGGAGACATAAGCTGCTCCGGGCCTGGCAATGCTTCAGGCCTAGAAGGACCTGACTTTAATATCACCAAACAACAAATCATTAAGAGATTTGTGTGTCAGACTGAATGCTTGAGTGGTATATTGCAAATACACAGGATATTAGACATCATCAGCAATAATAAGTTAATTTGGAAATCCCATCAAGACTGGGCTTTTTTTTGTTCTATTAAGGCATTTGCATATTTTAAAATATAATACAATCACAAAAGAGAACACTAGTAGTTTTACTGTCAAATAAATACCTTGTAAGTACAAGGATTTCTTTCACCACCATTATCACTTCATTTATCTTTTGCTTAAATCCCTCCTCTCCAGAAATAATACAAATCAAGCCTCTGGGGAGTGTTTATATAATGGGGATTTATGTCATTTGAATACAAATGGCATTTTTAAAGTTTCAGGGAAGCACCTGTATTAATTGTATTTCCTGCTCATGTGTTGCTTTTGTTTTCAATAAAAGAATTCATCTCAGGTGAGTTAACCTTGCTTTTAGAGAGGGCACCTGCAGTTATCTTAGTGCTTATTGTAAATCAAAACATGTTGAGCCTTTAAAGCAGTGAAATAAAGAGGTGCTGACAAGAGGGTATGCCAACAGGATTAGTAGCTTTTCTCACTGCTTGTATTATCAGGACGGAGAACTGAGTCATGTTAAATTACAGGGGGAAGAGATATTCCCAGAAATTCCACAGATCGGAGATTGACTTGCTCCTTCAGTAAGCCTATGGATAGAAGGGGCATTCTGTGTTCACAAGATTAAGGAAAAAAAAGAGAGAGAGAGAGAGAAAGACACCTCCCTTTTAGCCTTAGGCATCTATAATTGACCAAGATTTTTCTGCTTGTGATTTGATCCATCCAAACCCTGTTAGAGGCACTTGCCCCCAACTGAGACCAAGGCTGAGGTGAATAAGAATTAGGTGACTCACTCATATGTACTATACATGCATTCACATCTATTAGGATAAATGACATGTCATTCAATTTAAGCACAGGCAACTGGAGATTGTCATATTTTGAAAATGACAACTGTTATTTATTTATTGAGAATATTTATACAGGCTCTTCCAAGGCACATAAAATGAATTTTTCAGCAGCTCCCACAACACTGGTGAATTGTGTGATCATACACAAAGACCAGAAAGACAATTCCACAAACAGAGAAACAAAGCTAGTAGGCTGCTGGCCACCTTGTCTCGGCCAGCAGAGGTGAATGGTTCAAAACACCACCGAAGTCCTTAACCTAGCAGGTTTTGGTGGTCTTTTTTTTAAAGTGTTGATTGTGATGCTCTGATCCCTGCTGTATTACTAAGTTGCTTCAGAAAGCAATGTCAGGTTGCAGGAGGCAAAATGATTTAGTCCAGTTTTTAGGAACAGGAAAATTTTAAAAAAAAACCAAAAACCACAGTCAGATGCTGGTTTCCTGGATTTGCAAGCAGTGGGGAGAATGGAAAAGAAGGACAGGTTTGCCCTCTGTCCTCATTCCTGTACATCTTTCTCCCTCCAGCAAGGCTTGTGTGTTGCATTCCAAGGCATATGTTTTAGTCTGGGGAGTTTCGTCTTCCTTGTCCCTGTTTAGATCAGGACTTCCTCTGTCTACCTCTATTGCCAGGCTGTGAGCCACTTACTCAAAAGAAACATCATTGTTAGAGTTTTTCAGATAAGCACTGATCACATTGATGTCCTATCTTTACTAAGTACAGATTTTTCACTAAACAGGTAGGTAGGGAGAAAGATAGAGATAGAGACAGAGATAGAGATAGAGACAGGAAAAAGAAAAATCCACATGGTCATAAAGAGCCAATATTTACAAAGTGGTTATGAGTTTCCTGTTCTTATATCAGTATAAAGTAGGACTGTCTTTTGCATCCACACTCAATTTTCAGGTTGGACTCAGCCCTAAATAATCACTGCAGGTCAGTGGGATGCCCTCTAGATTTGACAAAACGAGCTCAGTTTAGTATTGCATTTTTTATTTCTGAACGTCTTTAACTCATTTAACTTTCTTCAGATAATCTAATCAGTAAAAATCATATTTCTGAGAGCCAAGGCCTATTTGCAGTTTGGAGGAGAAACTGAGCATGTATGTTATAGCATGAAACACATTCTCTCCACTGAAAAACACTGAGGGCAACATTTTCAGCTGTGCATTGACTGAAGTTAGCAACACAAATAAATACCCTACACTTCTGCTTGTTAAATCAGAGATGCAGCCTCTCTGAAAACTAGCTGAGTTGGAATAAATGTAAAAGTGCCTCATGTGGCAGCCCAATTTTGAAACTTTTGCCCTTCTGTTTTAATGTTTTACATTACCAGTTTTCCTGAAGGTGTTTTTACAGGATCTGGCACCAAAATAGAGAAGAACAGATGAAACAAATGTTTAATTTTCACATATTCTTCCAGTCAAATGTTTCTGAGAAGAATTGCAGTAAGGATGAGAAAACAAGCCACTAGATAATCAAATTTTCTTTCTATATAGGATAAAGCCTCGAATTCCGATAAAACCTCAAGTACCAACAGAACAATTCTGCTTCAGATCACCACACATGGGAAGAGACTCATGAAGAGATTTGGCCATGCGGTTGACCTTGCATTGAGGGGGACAGACCTGCAGGCCAGCACAGCCTCTCCTGTGTCAGATCCCAAAACACATGCTCCATCCAACATATGGGGATGTGTACATCCTCTCACCCGCACATTAGGATGCACAAATAACCTGCCTTTCTAGCTAGACACAAGATTGTCAGACTTTTTTACATTTTTTTTCAAGTTTTCAAAGTTTTGTTTTTCCATAGGAAAGATGTAATTGAGATCCAGATAGCTTCTGTCCGCCCAAAGTGAGATATTTTTGAACCCTATGACAGGTATGTTTTTATCCATATGGAAAAAGTGAGTTACATACATTAAACACTCAAAGTTATGTTTTGTTTCAGGAAGTCAAAGAATTTTATAGAGGGAAACTTCCATTGAATTTGGCTTTTCTGACTTGTTCCCCCCTGCATTGTGGTTGGGGAAAGGGCTGAATCACAGAATCACAGAATCACCAGGTTGGAAGAGACCCATCGGATCATCGAGTCCAACCACTCCCA
>WAAB01015462.1:102634-123276 GCA_013389865.1 Piaya cayana | reverse complement strand
GCCATTGGCCTTCTTGGCCACCTGGGCACACTGCTGGCTCATGTTCAGCCGGCTGTCGACCAACACCCCCAGGTCCCTCTCCTCCTGGCAGCTCTCCAGACAGACCTCACCCAGTCTGTAGCTCTGCAGAGGGTTGTTGTGCCCCAGGTGCAGGACTCGGCATTTGGCTGAAATTTCCCCTTGAATTCATCTGGAATTTACAAGACTTCCCTTTGCTGGCAGAAGTTATGCAGACTGTTAAAAAGACAGTTCAGTTGCTTGCAATGTATTTACTGAAGATCAGTAGCCCTAAACTACAAATAATCTGCTTGCTTATAAATATCAATTGCAACAATAAAGGTGTTTGAGTTGATGGAAAAGCCTCATCCAGCAAGTCTATGTTTGGAAGAGCCGCTATTGAACTGCAGTTCCCTGCCCTATCCTTCATATTATACTTATTTATGAAACCTGATCATTGTCTTTTTTCCAGGGATGTGTTCTCTGTCAGCAGAGGCATAGGTACCATTTAATCAGCCGATAGAAAACTGTTTACATTGTTTATAACGTCCAAAATTATGGACAGAGTCTGTCTCATACTGCATGCACCAGGAAAAAGTTAAATTTGTGGAAAACTTTGTGAGACTGTGGTTTTTAAATCTTCTGTACAATTCTTGGACAATAATTGAAACAACCTTTAGTGAGAAGTGAATGTCTCAGGAAGCAGCTCAAATTTAGCATCCTTTCAGGAGATTTTTAGGGATATATATTTGTTAGTACCCTGGAAACACTCTCACTATTTTATTCTATTACGAGAACTGTTCAAGCAAAATATACTTTTAAATATTATTCGTTTCTTAATAATTCACAACATCTGCTTTCCAGACATTCTGCCCCCATATAAACTCACAGAATCCTTAAAAATCAGTCATCTTCTTACCACTGGCATAGTTATCTGTGTATTAAATTCTGCCCTTCCTTCTTGTGGCTTCATGACATTGTTACCTTAGTACCATCCAATT
The DNA here is from genome assembly GCA_013389865.1 of Piaya cayana. Classification (NCBI taxonomy): domain Eukaryota; kingdom Metazoa; phylum Chordata; class Aves; order Cuculiformes; family Coccyzidae; genus Piaya; species Piaya cayana. The sequence continues at coordinate 122,278 of WAAB01015462.1, read as the reverse complement.
GTGATCCTATCGTGTGCCAATGATATTTAATCATCAGAGAAGGCAGACAAATGTTTTTATCTTATACACATCACCTATGTAAACAGAAAGATAGAACAACTGGGCAAAACTGATTTAAAAATATACGTACTAAAGCATTCCTTAACAGAAAATTACTTGTAGGAGATTCACAGCTTCTTCCAGAAAGCCTTAATGTGGTCTTTCTGTAGAACACATAGTGAAATCTATAACACAGTTAATTAAAGAGTTTATCAGATGCATCCTAGCTGAGAGTCCTTCAAAGTGCAGCTGATCTTAAAAACTCCTGTTTGGCACAAAATAACCACCTGTCAATATTTCAATTTCTGCCCTCCCCGCCTGATCACACTTCAATTGTTTCCCAATAATTATTATAATCATTCATCGCAAGGGCAACCAGTTGTTTCAGGGTTTTAGGTGAGAGGCAAAGGCCTGAAAAAAAACCCCCACCCAGTCATTTGTACATATCGTTCCTCAGGGCAGCTCCACATTTGAACAGCTGCTGGCAAGGCACAAATCAGCCTCAAAGCTGAGCCAAGCCTGTATAGCATGATGTATCCTGACTTCTGGGCTGGGGGGAGGGGGTGGATCTGTTGTTGTTGGTCCTAATTTGAGTCCTGCACATGACCAGCCACTTTCCCTACTGGAAATAATTTCTCTAAATTAAAGGTTGCTGCAGTGTTTCAAGCCTGTCAAAGATCTCTTGTTGGACAGGCCTCTTAAAAAAAAAAACGAAGTCAGTGTCTCAAATCCTAGCCTTGAGAGCCAGCTTTTGCTTGATGAAAGGGCTGAAAACTCAGTTACCAATCAGAATATATTGTTCTGTCAGGTTTATTGGAAGAAAATATTTTAGTGTTTTGGTTTTTTTTTAACGGGAAAAGTGGCTTGGATCTATTGTTATAGATCATTCTCTGGAATAATCCTGCCCTACTAACACTACAAAGCATCTGAAAATGTTCTAGCTATGATGGAAGCTAGTGCAAGGTAACCTAGAAATGCTGAATATTTTTGACCTGGTCTCTTAGTATTTTGTACTGACTTTATTCCACTGTAAATTCGTTTGACTAGTGGAACTTCACTGAATCTATTTCTTTGAGTTGCTGTGACCTTTTAGGTGATGTTATAAAAATTACTGGGGACAAAATCTTTAAAATACGTTGAAATCTATTAGGATTTCAGTGGAGTCAGGTATTCACACTTGAGGATAAAAATCCCATGGGGCAATATGTTGAACACTTTTACATTGCTCAAGCCTGGTAATAATACTAATTGTTACATGTGGAGGAGCCAGTGAGGTTGTGATGCTATCAATAACTATCATTGTTTTACAACAGAGAAGAAAAACAACACATGCTGGGGTGAGAGAAAGGCAGAAATAAGCACTCTTGCATCCTGCAGAGTTTGCACCAAATCTAGCAGCCAGAAAAAGTGCGATAGGCACCATTGGTGACAGCTCAGGGAAGACTTCATCTTAATGTGCAATGCGGCCCAAAAGCAAGCAAACAATTTACTGTGTAAGAAACAGCCTGCTCAGTATTATGGAGGATACTGCAGAGCCTTTGTAAAAAGCAGTAGATAGCCCCATCTGCAAGGCTGGTCAAAGCTTGGCTTCCTCTCCTCTTGGTAGAAAAGGAGACCCTGCTGATCAGGAGATGCCTGCTAAGCTGGGCTGGCTAAACTATGCTCTGAAGAGAGAATGAAAAACGGTCAGTTTTCAGTAGGAGATGAAAAGAAGATACATGAGAAAAGAAGGTAATAGAAGAATGACTGCATTAGAGAAATTATGGAGGGAAAGTCTGTTTTTTCTGTCTCATAACAACCCAGAAAAAGAAAACTTCCTCTTCTGTTTATGAAGGAGAGTATTGAACAAGAAAACACAGAAACGCTTACTCTACACAACATGGAGTCAGTCTGCAGAACTCCTTGCCATTGCCAAGTACCAAGGACATTATGATACTTAGATTTGTATGGATATAAAATGCATCCAGAATAACCAGAAGGGAGGATGATAAAAAATAAAGAGAGAATAGATTTCTTGGAGGAGAATCCAGGTCAAGAGTTAATTAGCAGAGGAGAAGAGAAGGCTTAACGCAAAGGAGTTCTTCCCAGAAGCCTGTGGAAGGCAATCCCTACTGGCAGAGGATCAGTGCTCCTGCCAGGGCAGAGCTGCGGGTCCCCTTGAGCTTGAGGGTGCCTGGGGCCCATGCCCAGGGACAGCAGCACCTCTCCTGCTTCTAACTTCTCCTCCAGCTCCTGAATCACCCCGTCTTCCTCTTGTCCCTCAGGAGCATTTCCACACTGAAATACTTGTTCTGTCTTCATCATCTCTTCCTACTTCCACCTCTGCCATAACAGTGACAGAGCACCTTCCCTACTGGTGAGAATTAAAGCTCAGTGCTTTGACTGGTGTTCTGTCATATGACAATCTTTAATCATTGCCTTTGCCCTGAGAATTAGTAGTAGAACTCCTCAATCGGTCTTTCTCACTTTCACCTAGAGCTCATCCTTTTTCTTTAGCTCTAACACTGGCAACAAAAACATCTTTCTCCACTTTTCCTCTTCCACTGCTTATATCACATCCTTCAGCTACACATGCCCACAATCATATTCTGGTTTGTTGTTTGACTCCTGACCATTATTGTCGCAGATATTTAAAATCTGTGGCTTTATCACCTCGATTTTCAGGATCTCTCTTGCAAGGCCTGATGGTTAGCAGTATGTATTGCCCATCAAGGTCAAGGGAAAAATGGTTATACCAGATTTCTCAGAACTCTGAGTCCAAACCAATCAATCTACTGACCACAAGCAGTTCTTTTTGAAAACCCATTGCCTGCATAGAGGATGACTGGGAGCAGATCACCACTGCCAGCATTTTTAAAGCACACCATCACTTGAAGTAGCAATGTGCATGTCAGCTACTAGCATGACTCACTTCTGGCTTTTACTGAATGCTCTGTTTTATTCCTTTTGCGGGATTAGGCAAAAACATTGGCAGGAGTGACAGTATATATTTGCAAGAAACTATGCAAATACCTATCCAGAAACGTATGTAACTGTTGAGGTCAGGAACTCTGTGGTGGTAGAACATTTCAGTCCTGACTATAGGAAAAATGCTTTCAATCCAGGTTCTGTTGGAAGTGCATGATAGTCCATATACTTTTCTTTTGCTCAATCTATATGGGGGTTTTTTTGGCATATCTTTGAAAAAAAACCCAATTATATCAATATTGTATTTATATCACTTGACATATGAAATCCAGATTTCTTTAGATAAATTGTGCAATTTCGTGAAGTGGTGTGTTTAGCAGAAGTTGTTTAAGGTTATACCATTAATTCATGAAGTTAAAGCACATTGCATGGTAAACAGGTTCCAAACCTTGTTGATTTGCAGCCTACAAATAGGGCCATCAAGAAGATTTACCATAATCCTTTAGGCATTTATTATAATAGCTTATAAATCACTCCTATTCCTTCCAACTTCTTCCTCTGCCATGTTACACTTCTTCATTTGACCTCTGCTCACATACTTGTTGTCTGCTTTGAACCATTTAAAAGTTTTTCCCCCCCTTTCCTTATGCTCATTTGAGATACTGCTAAGTGATACTGCTCTGCCAAGCCATCCTTAGACTGTTCTTTCTCTGATCGCTTCAAATTGTCTCATACTTGGCACTAGTTCTGGTTTAAAATTAGGCAACTGCTTGGGTGCTTTGCTGAACTTGAGTGTCCTTCATGTAATTAGGTTTAAACTTTTGCCAGTCTCATGGTCTCCCCTCCCTGCCTTGTACTATTAGTCCCGTTCTCTGATATAGGCAATATCAATTTGGCAGTTACATTTCTTGTTGAACTGGTAGGAAAAGGTCATTAACTAGTTGTTCATAGTCTATTCCTGGTTGCCAATGAACTGTTATTCACAAATGAAGGTTCAAGAGTTGCCCTAATGTACAGCTGATAAGCCCCTGCTCCAGTAGCTGCTATCTCCACAATTGTACTACACCATCAAGTATAAATGTACAGCTGGCTGTGGGATAATGACACGGAGCCACTACTGCAGCTTCCATAGAGATGAGGTTTCAAGAACTGAAACTAATAGCTATTGAAAAAGCAATCAAGATTATATTAAAAAATACAGTATTGCTCTTTCTACTTAAGCCTTTCATCCAAGGATCCCAGCACTCATGACAAACACCAAGCCAGGCACTTTCCACTAACGCTACACCCCTCTCCAAGGATTCCATCTTTAATGCCACCCACCTCTCCTACACCTTTGGTTTCTTTTCTCACTTTTTCCACTACTCCATTTCTTCCAGAGTTTACATACACTTGCTCTATTCCTGTTCCCTTTGCAATAAAAGTCCTGATTTCTGTTGCCATCTCTGCTTCTTCTCATCTTCTCCACCACAGGCCATTTACTTAAGCAACCTTCTGCCCACCACAGGTGCTCTTTGCAGGTGTAGAGACAGCATCACTCTCTCCACGTCCTGCCTCATCAGACAAGGGAACACCTTGCACCACTGCAGGTGCTGGCCAACTCCCTGCTGCGCTGGCCAGGAATCTCCTATGCTGCCAGGGCTGAGCAAGGTCCAAATGTCTACACTTGCAGCTAAACCACTTAACTTCACCAGCTATCAAGGTTGAGCAAATTTCCTTCTATAGCACAGGCATGGAGATGCTTGATAAGTGGTTCCTATAGCAACTGTATCCAGGTGAAAACTCCTGCAAGAGCTCCCCTTCCCCCTTCCCTTTCCCTACCTCACCTTTCTTTGCAGTATATTTTTGTGGCAGGGTGTGAGTGAAAGGGATGCTAACCAGGAAATTTAACTGCCTTGTAGTACCCACACGAAACACACGTTAAGTGCTGTCACTGAGAAGCAGTGCCACATGTTCACACTATCTGTTGAGTGACTCATTGGCCAGACAGGTATCTGTGACCATGAATGATCAATACATATGGACTGAGGAAACATCTTCATTTTTTTGGAAGAAGAATATCAATTGATTTTTAAGGCTTTTTAAATATGTTTATCTGTCACCTTTGTGGAATTCTACTTTTCACCCAGGTCCTGCTCTGTGCCAAACAACCCTGACACAGAAATCACATCTTTTTCCACAGCAAAATTATAATGGAGTGGTAAGCAAGGGAGTTTAAAAGGTTTCTTGGATGAAATTAAAATCTGAAATCCAAAATCTGAAACTCTGCAGCATCTGAGAAGGGAAAATCCAGATATGACCTCCCTTCTGTGAAGTGAGGATGAGGTCCTGCCTGTGTGGAAAGCTTCACCTGGGACTTCATTCATCCTAAATGATGAGTGCAATGGCCATACACCCAGGTCCTCTTTTGGGTCTGCTGTTTCCATCCTACCATCTGTGCTTGGAAGGATTCCGAGTTATCCTGAGTTCAATCAACAGAGCCAGCTAGATGAGCATAGATCAGCATTCTCAGCCCTTTTTCTAAGCTAACTGGCTTTGCCAAAGGTACATCCAAGCCCTTTCTTTGGCAGTGCAGCTGGAGCATAACATTCAACGATGCAGTATGGTAACAAACAGCTCTTGAGATGGGAGCACCATCAACAGCAAAACTGATTTCACAGCCATATTCAATAGTCAGAGCAAGTCCTGCAGGTGCTAACATAGCTTAAGAGATAGTGGGCTCATCTTGGCCAAAATTAGAAGAAAGAAGGAGATAACCTTATAATACTTCTCCTTGATAAGAGTCTTTGCAAAGGTCATTAGACCTCATGCTTTTCAGCCATGAGAGCAAGAAACTTACTCTTCCTTCAAAAAAGAAGTTAAAAGTTATGAAATATTAAAATCAGTAGGATTTTAATATCAGTAGGATCATCGTGGCCACAACAAATATATAAAAATTTGCAACACTGTATTTGTTTACGTAGCTAATTACATCATGATAGAATCAATGAGGATCATCCTATTGGTGTCAGGGAGTTTCCCATGAGCAGAAAGCTCAGCATGGCAGGAGAAATTCTGGAGATACTAGGCCACAGCTCTTCATGGGTATTTCTGCTAGCAATCATACCAACTGCAATACAGGAGGAAGAAAACACAAGAAGCTGCAAATCTCACCAATTTCAGTGTTATGTCCCATACTCAGACCTGAAGCCTCACAGCGTTTAGATCTCCATCATCCTTGGTACACACTGCTTGTGGTAGCTATTTGACATTGGCAAATTACTGACACAGTCATAATCCTGTGAGCAGTTGCTATTAACTGTGAGCAGCCCCATCAGTCTCTGTCAGGATACAAACCCAGCAATGTAGGGCCTTATCTGACCCACTGGATGCAGAGACCTCAGATTTTAATTATTTTTAATTATTTTTTTCCTCCAAGTTCCCTCCTTAGGTCTCAGTAAAGAACCTCCTTTGACTTTTGGCAACTTTAGGTAGACCATTCTGTACACACTTTCAGGGACACTGGATGCTGCATAATTTGTTTTGGAGTATGTCTAGTGAGAGAAAATGTCTGGTAGGATTCATTGGCTCCAGTTTGCTATCAGGATATAGCAGAAAGGTGTCACTACCAGTGAGGGGAGGGAAGATGCAGAAGAATGCTAAGGACTCCATACTTAAAATATGCTCAAAATCCTTGGCAGTAGCTCTAATCGTTTTGACTCTGAAAAATGGCCAGATATATTTCCTCTGGACTCTTGCATCTAAAGTCTGGTGCTCTAAATTCATTGCTTGCCATTGCATCTCCAAAGTGTAGATCCTCTCGATCTTGCTCATAAGAGGAAACGGAGTAATTTTTTTTGTCTTTTAGAAAACTACAAGAGGAAAAATCTTGATCAGAATCTGTAGTATTTATAAGAGAACTACTGAATAATCTTTCAAACTACCTGAAAATAACTCAAAGTCTCTGTTGATCTGAATTGTGTTGTCAGCTCTCCCCAGGGACTGCCAGCCTTGGGGTAATTGCTATGTATCACATGTTGCTTGACATGCTGTAGAACAGGAGGAGCGTTGCAACCCTCAAAAGCTGAAAAGCAGAAGCCCTAGAGAAGGCAAAGGCAGGGTCACATGGCTTTTCTAAGGATCCCAAAAATAAAAGGCAGAAAAGTTATTCTGAAAGTACCTGAGAAGCTGTAATGAGCCATCAGCTCATTACAAAGAGGCTGAAGCCTTTCTTCTGCCATGCTCAGCTCCCCACTCTCTTTCATTGAACCCTACTGGGAACATGGCTGCTTCCAGACTCATTGCTTCAAATTTATTTTTAATGTAAAAGGTGTTGCAGCAATGGAGACACTGTGTTGAACCCATTGCTGCCACAAATTGAGGGACAGCTCTCCAACTTGGTAAGCTTTTTATAAGCCATACTTAGTAGACACATGCTCTCACTGAGAAATAAAGTTAGTAGAGCCATACTGTGGCTGTAAAGTCCTCACACCAGTTATGATCTGAATAAAAAAAGAAGAAATCTTCAGGTCCAGTAGGAGAAATGACACAGCAATAAGCCGAATCTCATTTTGTTATAACCAGTGAATACTCCAGACACATGCTGACCCTCATGTGAGCCAAATTCCCTGTGACTGGTGTGCCCCAAAAGGAGTCAGTGCACTCTAGTCATACATGTGATTGGACTCTGCCCAGTGTCTTTCACCAAAACTGAGACCTTGAGAAGGCAAAGCAAAAGACAAGGACCCTTTTTTTACTTCAGGTTTATGGCTAAGATGGAAAACAGAGACAGTAACATATGCCCTTGAGAAGAAATGCAGTTCTGGCAATAATGTAGCTGTGTAGATCCTGTAGCTCTCAGCCGAGCTAGGGCTGGAAGGGGTGATTGACAAGAGGGGAAGGTCACAAGCTCTCTGCTTTTACTATCTAGAAAAGTATGCTGGCATCATTTTCTATTTATGTGGGCCTAGCAAAGGGAGGGCTGGTGAGAGAAGGGTCTCTCAGGCAATGGAAAAGAGCAGGAGAGCTGGATTTTCTTTGCTACATTATGCAAATAAAGTAAGCAAACATAACTCCGAAACAGAGCTGATAAATCTCATTCTCATTTCTCAAGAAGGTTCCTTTCTAGCAATCTGACAATATATACGTGCGTTACAGTGGAGACTAATTGCTCTCTGGAAATGAGAACCTTGCCAATTAATTTTTATACTTTACATGCTTCCGCATCACTGATACACAGTTGTTTGACAACTGAATAATGTGCAAATAAAGGCAAATTAAAAAAAGCCAAAACTTCCAAAATTGAGGTATTGTCTTTTTTTTTGGTCATATGCCACAGCTAAACTGGTGCCACTAGGTTTATTCTGCACAGTGGCAGTAAGTAACAAAGATTGTATTTTAAGAAGTAATAACTCAACCCTTAAATGAGATGTACTATGCATGTTTGCTTTGTAAATTAATGATACTCTGTCAAAAGAAGCAACATTTGGATTCCGCTACACGGGAAGCCTGCCACAGCTTAGGGAAAATGTGTGTGAAATGGCGAGAATCAAAAAAGAGCCTTTAATGTTCCTTGGCTTTTCAACACATGTTTTTGGCTTCAGAACTGAGCAACTTAACAGACTCTGAAGAATATACATAATCATTTTGACTCAGAGGGAGCAGAGAGTGAGAAATTACCATAAGTGCAGCCAAACATTTGCTATTTCTGAGCACTTAGCTGTGAACTCTCCGTAAGCTGCTGGGAACTGATTGAGGAGATGTTTTCTGTACAGTGCAGAACCTGTAGAGGTGTTTGCCCAGTACCTTGGGAGCAAAAGTCCCGCTAGCTCTCCAGCTACAGTGCTGGAGATTCCTGCGTCACCACAAGAAAACAGCAAGTTCATGAAAGGCACATTGTCATGGTTTCCTATTGAGTTACTCCATTTGCTGGCCCTCATTCGATACCAGTAGATCAGTAATGTTTTTTAAGCTTCCAAGAGTCATTTAACATTGCTGTAATCTTACTTATTCAGTTCTCTTCCATCAAAACTACCTCCTCCTGAACAAAGTTTTTCTTTTGTTGCACATTTGTACAACATCACTGACTATTACCAGGAAAACCAGAGACAGTGAGGCTGAAACAGCTGCCAAGGCCACCAGCCATCAGTCCTGATCCACAGGAGTGCTGAGTAGATGACTCAAAATTCCTCTGTGATTTCCCTTTCCACCAGAGAAAACTGCTGCTGCCTACACTGCAGAAGGCAGCTTTCCACTGGGACTGGTTCTCAGCCAGCATCACAGCCACATCCCTGGCAGGGTGACGCTGGTGTTATGGATGCTGGACTCATGCTAATGGAAAGGACTGTCACAGCAGCTCCTCAGATGAGGGACTGGCTCAGTAGTGCACACAACCTTCATGGGAGGTGGTGGGACACGCAACTGGGAAGGTACAGCTCAGTGGAGGATGTGCCGACTTGGTGCCAGGTGCTCTGTCTGTGACCACACCAGCTCAGACCCTGTAGTGACTCATACTGCCTTTGACAAGACTTCACTCTATGGTGTTCATGTATTTTTTGGCTGTTTTGGCAAATACCACAGAGACCTACTCTCAAAAGTGTCTGCATATATTCCAGTTGATACTAGAAAACTGAGGAGATAAAATGAAAGACTTCTAAAATTTAATTTTATTTTTCAAGTTGCACATGGCACCTTTTTAATTCCAACTTGTCTTTTCTCTCTTTAGTTTACTCTGGCATCAGCAGCAGAAATGCCAAATACACAGAGTTTTGTCACAAGACAAATTGTTCTCCTGGTAGTTCAAGCCCAGGGGCAAGACAAAATGCTGGAAATATGGCAAGGAAGTCTGCACTATGTCATATTCACAAATTAAGCATCCTCCATTCAAAAGACTGCTTACCTCTGCCATAGAAAAGCCTGCATTTTCCAAGGTCATTTGTCCTGACTACAAATTTTGACCAGGATCCAACACATCACGTCTACGGAAAAAAACCACACAATTCTTTATATTCGGTTCCATGGTATACTGCATCTCATACAAATCAACTCTAAATTAGAAACAATTTAGTATGGAACCTTTTATTATTTTAAGGAGAAAATTGCTTGATTTGAACAATTTAAAGGGCATGGGAATAATTTAGATGGGAAGCATGGATGTATGGGGGGGTTCACAGAATCACAGAATCACAGAATCACCGGGTTGGAAGAGACCCACTGGATCATCGAGTCCAACCACTCCCACAAAACACTAAACCATGTCCCTCAGGACCCCGTCCACCCGTAACTTAAACACCTCCAGGGAAGGCGAATCAACCACCTCCCTGGGCAGCATATTCCAGTGCCTAATGACCCTTTCCGTAAAAAACTTCTTCCTAATCTCCAACCTAAACCTCCCCTGGCGGAGCTTGAGGCCATTCCCCCTTGTCCTGTCCCCTGACACCTGGGAGAAGAGGCCAGCTCCCTCCTCTCTACAACCTCCCTTCAGGTATTTGTAGAGAGCAATGAGGTCTCCCCTCAGCCTCCTCTTCTCCAGGCTAAACAGCCCCAGCTCTCTCAGCCGCTCCTCATAAGGCCTGTTCTCGAGCCCCTTCACCAGTTTCGTTGCTCTTCTCTGGACACTCTCCAGAGCGTCAACATCCTTCTTGTGCTGAGGGGCCCAGAACTGCACACAGTATTCAAGGAGCGGTCTCACCAGTGCCGAGTACAGAGGGAGAATAACCTCCCTGGACCTGCTGGTCACACCGTTTCTGATACAAGCCAGGATGCCATTGGCCTTCTTGGCCACCTGGGCACACTGCTGGCTCATGTTCAGCCGGCTGTCGACCAACACCCCCAGGTCCCTCTCCTCCTGGCAGCTCTCCAAACAGACCTCACCCAGTCTGTAGCTCTGCATAGGGTTGTTGTGCCCCAGGTGCAGGACTCGGCATTTGGCTGTGTTAAACCTCATGCCGTTGGACTCTGCCCAGCGGTCCAGTCTGTCCAGATCCCTTTGCAGGGCCTTCCTACCCTCCAGCAGATCGACACTTCCACCCAGCTTAGTGTCATCTGCAAACTTACTAAGGGTGCACTCGATGCCTTCATCCAGGTCGTTGATGAAGACATTGAACAGGGCTGGACCCAGCACTGAGCCCTGGGGGACCCCACTTGTGACTGGCCTCCAGCTGGATTTAACTCCATTTACCACCACTCTCTGGGCCCGGTCAGCCAACCAGTTCTCCACCCAGGAGAGTGTGTGTCTGTCCAGGCCGGAGGCTGACAGTTTCTGCAGCAGAATGCTGTGAGAAACTGTGTCAAAGGCTTTGCTGAAGTCCAGGAAGACCACGTCCACAGCCTTTCCCTCATCCAGTAGACGTGTCACTGTGTCATAGAAGGCAATCAGGTTGGTTTGGCAGGACCTGCCTTTTGTAAACCCATGTTGGCTGGGCCTGATCACCCGGTTCTCTTGCAAGTGCCTCATGATAGCACTCAAGATCACCTGCTCCATGACTTTCCCTGGCACTGAGGTCAGACTGACAGGCCTGTAGTTCCCTGGATCCTCCCTGTGCCCCTTCTTATAGATGGGCACAACATCAGCCAGCCTCCAGTCCAGAGGAACTTCCCCAGTCCTCCAGGACTGCTGGAAGATGATGGAAAGGGGTTTGGCCAGTACATCCGCCAGCTCTCTCAACACCCTGGGGTGAATCCCGTCTGGGCCCATAGACTTGTGGGTGTCCAGTTGAGCAAGCAAGGCTCTGACCTCCTCCTCTTGGACCATGGGAGCCTCATATTGCTCCTCTAGTTCCGGGGTTTGTACACAGAGGGAACAGCTTTCTTTGCGATTAAAGACTGAGGCAAAGAAGGCATTTAGTACCTCAGCCTTCTCCTCATCCCCTGTTACTGTTGTTCCCTCTGTGTCCAAAAGGAACTGTATGGTCTCCCTAGTTCTCCTTTTGTTATTAATATATTTGTAGAAGGATTTCTTATTATCCTTCACAGTCTTAGCCAACCTGAGTTCTAGTTCAGCCTTAGCCTCTCTGATCTTCTCCCTACACAATGTGACTTCCCTCCTGTAGTCCACCCAAGAGGTCTGCCCCCTCTTCCATAGCCTATAAACATTTCTCTTCTCCCTGATGTCCCTAGAGATCTCTCTACTCTGGTTACCTAGTACAGAGTGATCTCAAAGGTTTCTGGATGCTCAGCCATGTTGAAGGTTCCTTCTCACAGAAGTTTGTAATATTTTACTAACCAAAAAACAATGATAAAACAATATTCTCAAAGGAAAGTAGTATACACCGAAATGCTGTATGTGTTCTGCATTTGTCCATGTTCATAAACTAGGTTTCTATGAACTGGAAGGACAGGGTTTGGCTTAGATAAAACATTTTTCACTAATAAATAATATCAGGATTTTTGTAGAGCTTCAAAACCCCCCACTGAGAATGAATTTCATTGCACAAGGTTTGCTGAACCTTTTCTTTGCCCTGCTCTGTAATTCATGTTTGCATTTATGGAAATCAGATTTTCTCTGTAAAAACTTCTCTGTTGTACAGACAAAGAGACTTTATAGGAAGTCACCCTTTACCTGTCAGATTAAACAGCAGTTCTGTTTTATGAAGTACACTCTGTAAATGTCTTTACATACAGAAAAATAATGGCTCATGTCTATAAAAAGACTTCAATGTGACAGAAGACCCAGACTATGTAAGGCAGTACTAGTCCTAGGATTAAGGATGTCTGACTACAGTTATATAGAGAGCTTTTTGTTGAATAATACCCCAAACATCCTATAGTTGCAATTGTATTTAGCAAGCAGATGAGAGAAAGCTTTAGTCTTACAAAATAATTTTCATGGAAATTATTTCAGTTCTTCAAGAAATTAAAAGCAACAGAAATTATTTTTTTCCAGCTGAGCTCATGGATCATACAAAGTTAGATGATTGTGGTTTTGATAAATAATTATGGTAATGCATTATGTATAGTATCTCTGATACTAACGGGGATAGATGGTATTGCAAGTACTTGATAAGTACAACACAAAGGACATACTCTTTGCTCTACATTTGAAATAAGAAAGCTATTTAGTACTTTATAAATATGTTAAATGAAGTTTTCTCTCTCTTGGAGATAGCTATTTTTCCTCTGTTCTATGCAGGTGGAACATTTGAAAATTGCACAAGGCAGGCAATTTTGGCACTTCGGCTTGGAGTACCAAATGTTAGCAAATCATCCTGAATGAATCTGAAGCTTAAGGCTGCAACGTTATTCTATGTTACAGTGGATGCATTTTCATCTCCACCTATTTACATATTCACTGTCAGAAATGCATGGTAGTTATTGTGTAAAAGGGTTCTGTTTAGGAAGAAAAGGTAGATGCTGTTTTTGAAAGTTGGTAGTTCAAAGAGGATATATGAACCATGAAGTGTATAATAAAGCTTTATCCATAAATGTTTGCATTGGGAAGCAGAGCTGGCCAGGTGCAGAGAGCAAAACCAGAAAAGGAGAAGACAGACAGGTCTTCACAGGGGATGCCAAGCTCCTGTGGGTCATGATGCAGTAGAAAACAACCCATCGTGTAGGAAGCAAAATAGCTCAGCCCTGTTTCTCAAGAAGTCCGTGCTGCATTTACTTAGGAAAGCAATAGACCATTTTGGTGAAATAAAACATTTCATCTAAGGATCCCTTTCTTGTCCATCTCTGCGAAGACCTCGGACCTGCAAAAAAGCTAGAGTTGCAGTGATACTATTATACAATTTGTGCAACTGAGATGCTATTTTAGGTGGAGGGCTGTGACCTTCATTATTTTATTCTCACAGGTCTTCCTCCTCTCAACTTTCCCACACAACCAGCCCTGCTGCTTTTTGGAACTCCCTGGTGCACCTCTGAGTGAAATGTACAAGTATGTCCAAAGGAGCGTGCCAGGAGGTCTGGTCTCTACAGCTTCGTGGCTCTGGCATGAAAGAGTGGATTGTGACCATACAGAGATAGAATAGGAGAAAAGTTATTTAGCTAGGTGTTTTAATGGGAGATTTTTTTTATAAATAAAGGTTTCTTTTTACTACCAGTAAATTCTAATGATGATGGCAGAAACCACATTAACCATTTGAGTTCACCCACCTCAGCACTCAGAGGAGTGTGCTCCTCCACATGAGGACCCTGCCTGTAGACAATATGATAACATCAAGAAAACAGCAGCTACTCCAGGGTGACAGAAAAAGTAATGTAAAGGGTACTACAACTTTCAGATGCAAATCAGGTCTTTAAGGAGTCAAGAACCACTCTAGATGGAGATATTTTCCCATTACCAGCTACTTTGGTCTCTAATAAAAAGTCTAGTAAGGATCACTCCCAAAAGCAGCTATAATTATCTGTTTATAGGACATCAGCAGGCACAATTTACTTGCCTAATTAACCCAAGACTTTTGTTGTTGGCCTGTCTGGGGTGATCTTCCATTTCCCCACAAGAAAGGAAGTTCTTACTCTAGCAACATTTCTTATAGACCTTCTTCCTTTCTGAATCTGAGCAAGAAAGCACAGTTTGCTGTCCCAGCTGAAGACACAGACCATCTACTCTTCTGGTTAAAAAGTGATCTTGCTCCTATAAAGTCCCAGACGTTCTCTCTGAAGACTCTGCTTAGTACCCAGAGAATTAAACAAATCAATGTGCGTGAGCTTTGGAAGAAAAGGCATTTGAGTTTGAATGCAAAGGTCAGTCCTGGGTAAACCTGGAGTCTCCATTCATACAGAGCCACATCTGTGATAATCAACGAAGAAAAGGAAGCTTTAACCTCTGAGGTTGATGGAGACCAAAATGATGAAAGGATTTTTAGATGCGAAAAGATGAATCAAGATTTTTACTAAATCCTGGTTTAGAAGCAAGATTGAAAATTGCCTTTGGTCTGAATTTGGGACATTTCAGGCTGAAGCAGGTGTGCTTTACATATTGAACATTTCATGCATTTCCATCTCATTCCCTCTATTTTCAGCTCCCATTCCCTCAGACTTTAGTTACTTGTGTCTTTTGACAATATGATAGCAAAAAACAGCCAAGTTCCAAAGCTTCTCTGTAATGCATCCATTAATTTTTGTGCCGTTAGTGGTACCACATTAACTAATACATTATTTTTCAGAATCTGTTTTTGCAAGCATTAGACCATTTGACTAAAATATTCCTAATGCATAAATAAAGTTACTCTTGTGCATTAGTGTTTTCAGGCTCAAGGATTTAATGTGTTATTTTAAAATATAAATATTTTCCAGGGTGCAAAATATAAATGCAACTGTATTTAAGTCTTCACTGAAATGAAGCATGCCAAAAAAATAGTGATGAAGGCTTTTCTTCCTGCTGCTAAAATAGAGGACTTTTACCAATTTTAAAAGAGCATCCTTAACATATACCTAGAATATTACGTGTATAGTAGGTTATTACTCTGTAATTGGTTTGGGTGATTACAATGATTACACTAAGTTGGCACAATAGTATAGCTACCTGGTGAAAGTATTTCTGTAGAACCCACAGAAATCTGTTCACTGCAGACCATAATGTGTGTTTGGAGGTCAGAAATTTTATTTTACAAGGAAGGCAGGTTTTTATCACTAGTTACATTTTTATTTACATTAAAATAAAGCTGACTATTTTTCAAGTGTTCCTTTAAGTAAAATTTAAAAGCCTATGGACTGAATCCTTTTGTCAGATTTTAAGACATTGCGTTATCTCTTGCATGGGCTAAATCCTAGAAAGGTTAGTTCAAAACACATTGAAGAAATAATACTTTGCTCTCTACATGTAAAATGGGAAGCTCTTAACACTGTTGAACTTCTCCGTGATCTGTATAGGGCACTGCAGAGTTGATCTTTGCCGGAGTTGTGCTCTTCCATGGAGCGATTTTGCTGCCCAGCTTTAGATGTGTGCCTAGGCAAGCACCACCAGGAGGAAGGAGCAAGGACTGAGTTCACATCAACAGTGTCCACCACTCATGCAAGCAGTAAACCTGGACACATCTACCCCCAGACACCTTTTCTACACAGAGATGCAAACACTTGTACACATCCCAAAACATTGCCAATGTGGAGTAGAACTAGCTTCAGAGACTCAACCTCTCACATCTCCTTTGCAAGTGGGGTAGTGGGTCCCCTGCAGGCATGGGGACTGGAGGGTCCCAGCAATGCATGTAGCTGAGCACAGAAGTCAGGTCGTCTGGTGACCCCTTGTGCAGAGGCAGAGGAGGAATGAAGCGGCTGTCAGTTTCAAAGGGGAGGATTTAATCAGCACTTTGGCATTTCAGCAAGTTGAATAGCAGTCTCTGACATCTTGGCTCTTCCCACAAAGGAGGCAATGCTGCACAATGCTGCTTCCCAATGTACACCCCTCCTTGGCATCAAGTGCAGCTTGTTAATGGCTGGTGAAGCTGCCGTGAAAGACCTGCTGCTCTCCCAGTGGGGCTCCATCCGCATATGGGGGCATTGCTCCCCTTTGGAGGGGCTGAATGTCAGGCAGCATGGAGCTGCTGGCCACCGTGCTCCCTGACCACATGCTGGCAATTACTTTCTGTCAGCGAGGGGGAGAAATGCCCTTGCTCCGTTGCAGGGAGTATTAAATGCTTTTAGCAAGCGATGACCACCCTTAATGATTTCCAAGAGAGGAAATGAACCTCCAATCAATTATGACACTTGATTAGGTTACTTAAATTGCTGAATCTCCAGCAAAATCAGCAGTGCCAACTCCCTGACACCGTGTGTGTGATTCGATGGCCCTTATAGTAATGCAGCTCTGCACACCTCCTGTTTTATGTACATTTCCTTTGCTGTTACTCAACTTCCATTTCATTACTGGAAACTTGAATTTTCACCTCGTCACTTCATAACTTTATTTGAACATCGCTCTGGTGATCACCTGGTGATTTTTAGGCAGATTTTTTTTCCTTGAAATGCTAATGAATTCCCAATTAAAAAAGACACAGGCCTGTGACTGGAATATTGTTTTTCCTCAGTTTTATTTCAAATGAAGCACAAGTGCAACTTCAAAGCTGTCAAAGCAATGGGTGACTATCAGAGAGAGCACTGGTCTTTGATAACATGAAAGGCCACCTGAATAGGAAAATCTTATAGGAATTTCTAGTGATCATTAATAGAATGTAATTCACTTATTTGCTAATTATAAGAGTGGCAGCAGTAGCAGTTAAATGGAATATTGAAAACAGCATGCTGTGTTATCACAGCATTGACCCTGCAACCCTCACTCTTCTTCCCACACCACTGACTTTGCCTCCTCCAAGGTGACAGCTGAGAGGAGTCTGTGATTCTTCTCTGTTGCTTGGTGCCCTGGCCCAATACCCCTCCACACCATTTGTTCCCTTTATTTGCAAGGGGGAATTTTTAACTCCTCATGAAAGACGTGAAAAATCTGTGGGCAAGTACACTTACCAAATCCCCTGGCTGAGTTGGAAAGACAGATGGCAGATTGGAGGATGAAGGGTGCACAGGAGATGTAATAAAATACAGACCCATCTGGGTTGAGTCCCAGGGAGGATAAAGGTTGTACTGAGTCTGAAGCTCTCACATGGTCTGTAAACCTGTTTAAAGGCAGCTCTGTCAACCTAAGCAAGACTGTTATGGCAGGGGAAAGCGAAAGATAAGTTGTCTTTTATGAGAAGATACACATTTCAGATATGTAAGTCTTGAGTGCTGCTATAAATACAGCAGACTTTACCAGTTAAAAAATGACCAGTAGGGTCTCAAACTGTGAATTCCTTAAAACATCAGAAATATTCCTGAGTAGGCAGTGCAGGATTCCCCACAAAAATGTAATTCTC
Organism: Piaya cayana; assembly: GCA_013389865.1. NCBI lineage: Eukaryota > Metazoa > Chordata > Aves > Cuculiformes > Coccyzidae > Piaya > Piaya cayana. The sequence goes on along the minus strand of WAAB01015462.1, from coordinate 104,567 downwards.
ATTCATTACAATTTCTTCAGCACAGACCCAGGAGCTTCTGAAACTCTGCATGACGAGTGATGGAGTGCAAGACCCAGCCTGGCAAACCATCTGTGGATCTGGCTGCCACACCTACTCCCATGGCACATGTTCTCCACTGCTGGGTGTCAGGTAGAGATGCAGAAGGGGACTTCTGCCCACCCAACCACTCCCTGCCCTGGGATAAGGAGTTACCAGTAAACCTTATACAGTCTCCCCCTCTCTTGTCTGTTTCTCCTGATCTCGGATTTGAAATGTGTAGCTCAATGTGATATGCTCCCACAGAGACTTGGCTTCAGGAGCTAAATATTTTTTGAAAAATAAAAATTTCTTTCCAGGGATATTCTGGCTAATGCCACAGGGTTTGCCTAGAGGGGACATGCAAAAGCTTGCACAATGAGGTGTCCTTGGAAAACCAGCAACTACTTCTAACACTTCAAAGTAAACAAAACCATAACACCCTCCTGCAGGAGGAGTATCTACACAGGGGAAGGTTTCTCCCCAGAGAACATCCACCTGGCAGCTCACCGGTTTTTTTGTAAAACAGGTATGTTGACATAGAGATAGAGAGGCACAGCCCAGCCTGTGGTGCTGCTCTGCATACCAGACAATGGTGAAATGCCTACATCACTCAGCATTCATCCTGATGCAACGTGTACCTCCGTGAGGAACTCCGTATCCTTTGCCTCTGAGGTGGTCCCAGACTGAATACCACATTTCTTACCCTATTCAGCTCAGTGGCTGTTGTGGCTTTTGCCTCTTTTGCATTTCCACTTTTCCTTTGCTGTCTCTACAATTGTAATTTTTTTCCTCATATGTTTTTCCAAACACACTAACGCAGTATTTGACTTGCCTCCTCCCCTCCCAAACCATAGATTTGTTTTCAAGATTTTCCAGTGGTAGGTTGAAGAGATTTAACTCCTTTCATGAAGGTTGGGCAGTTTCACCAATCACTTGAAGGTTCAGTACGAGCAATCAGTGATGACGATTAACGGCACTCACTACAGAGCTGATGCTGAAGTGCCTCAGATGATCACCATTACTCATGGTAGCAGTAAAAGTCACCAGCTTGCACCACAGAGACACTTCCCCACGAAGGCAAAAATACTTTACTTCCCCACTAAAACAGGACACCTGTGTCTACATGCCAGGAGTGCTAGTGGCACATTTGTGACAAGGAGCTTTGTCTGTAGGGATGCTCCTTCCAGCAGATGATGTCTCCAGGCACAGAGCTCTCGCTCTGACCTCTGACAGCTGCTCTTCAGGTATGTAGATCCTTCATTGGATTAAGGTGTTCTGTACTGTGAAACCTCTGAGCCACCTTGTCAGTTTGCAGAATAGGAGAATATTTACTTTTCTTGCTGTGAGGAATCTTGTCTTGAGTCAATTCTGTGGTTCTGCCCCAACCCTTTCAAAACTTTTGTGGAAGTAACACAGGTGAGACCAGTGTGAGACACTTACAGTTACCAGAAGTGGCTCCAGCAAAAACAAGGAGGAAGCTCATTGAATGCTCTTGCTGATATGTTTGTCTAGAGGAATAATTACCTCTATGTTCCCAGTTTATAGAGCTGAAACTCATAACAGTTTCCAGCAGGACAAACTTCAGCCATTGGAATACAACTAGTGCCCCTCAGAAACATCAAATATTTCAGAATTTGTACACCTCGCTTCTGCTTCGGAAACTCTCAGCTTCTAGCCTGGACAGGTGCACACTCTCCTGGGTAGAAAACTGGTTGGATGGCTGGGCCCAGAGAGTGGTGGGAAATGGTGTTAAATCCAGCTGGAGGCCAGTCACAAGTGGGGTCCCCCAGGGCTCAGTGCTGGGTCCAGCCCTGTTCAATGTCTTCATCAATGACCTGGATGAAGGCATCGAGTGCTCCCTTAGCAAGTTTGCAGATGACACTAAGCTGGGTGG
>WAAB01015462.1:86681-102485 GCA_013389865.1 Piaya cayana | reverse complement strand
ACCACAAGAAGGATGTTGAGGCTCTGGAGCGAGTCCAGAGAAGAGCAACAAAGCTGGTGAGGGGCTGGAGAACAGGCCTCATGAGGAACAGCTGAGAGAGCTGGTGTTGTTTAGCCTGGAGAAGAGGAGGCTGAGGGGAGACCTCATTGCTCTCTATAACTACATGAAAGGAGGTTGTGGAGAGGAGGGAGCTGGCCTCTTCTCCTAAATGACAGGGGACAGGACAAGAGGGAATGGCCTCAAACTCCGCCAGGGGAGATTTAGGCTGGACATTAGGAAAAAAATTTAAACAGAAAGGGTCATTGGGTATTGGAACAGGTTGCCCAGGGAGGTGGTTGATTCACCTTCCCTGGAGGTGTTTAAGGCACGGGTGGACAAGGTGCTGAGGGGCATGGTTTAGTGTTTGATAGGAATGGTTGGACTCGATGATCCAGTGGGTCTCTTCCAATCTGGTTATTCTATGATTCTATGATATTTTGGAAGTTTGTAAGAAGTTTGGATTTAGTTAAGAAGTTGTATATAAATCCCTGCCTCTGCAGTCTTCTCAAGGAGGAGCAAAAGGAGACCATTGCCCCTCACACACAGTAAGACCCCAGCAGTCCAGTGGTGCCCAAGGAACTGATCCATTCACACCACAAAGAAACCTGTGGTGTTTTCTTGGGTCCATGATGCAGACCATTTTTAGTCATGTACTAAGACTCCAGGTTCTGATTCCATACCAATGTGAAATTGATAAACACCCTTTGACGTCAACGAAGCTAAAGCAGGAGGATATAAAGACTGGTGAGGCAGAGTATCTGATTTAGTGCCTTCTGTCATTAAGAGTTTAGAGATGATACAGTACAAACTCACATTGCATACCATTAACACACAGCAAAAATTGCTGCAGCACTGAGCAGAATAGGAAAACAACAGTGAGAAAGGACTGAAATGCCTGTTTGCAGTTATCACCCTTAACGTATCCATATTTCCATTTCTGCATTGGACCTACACCTTCTTGCTCAGCCATTACAAAGCACAAAGAAGCCAAACCTTGATTACCAGCTCCATTGTGGGCAGACCACTACATCTGAAGGAGAAAAATCTTTCAGTGGTGCAATTCAGAACCTGCTGTAAACATGCACAGCCTGAATTTGTCTAACTTGAGCTTCTAGTCTCTCAGTCTTACTTTGCCTTTATTGTGAGGTTAAAAAGGCATCTCCTTATGGGAAAATTTTCTTCTCCTTAAAGGAACTGAAGAATTACCATCAGATCACCACCCAGCTATCTCCTAGATGAAACCAATTGACCATACCTTTCAGGTATACCGCTCTCCAGGCTAGGAAGAGAACTCATTTTACATCAGCCTTTTCAATCCAGAAGTAACCAGTATCCAAGGGCATTTTACCCACTGAATCATAACCAGCGTGTCCTTTGCTTCATCCTAACATTTTCACTCAGGAGACATTTTTTGCCTTTCTTCTGCCTCCCCCCAAATATCTATTATTTGTGCTGCTTTACCAATGACTGTCACAACCCACTCCATCCTCTGCAGCATATCCTGTATGCTGGTTCTGTCTCACTGAGAGTCTCAGGGCAGGAGAGGCATGTCTAATGCTGTGTTTGTAAAAGCACCATGCATGCCTAGTGTGACAGAAACCTACTGCTAAAATGTGTGTTTTCTCAATAATGTAACCTGCAAGCCCCAAACATCTGTATAACATCAAAGCTATTTTTAAAAAGGACAGTAATTTCTAAATATGTCATTGCAATGGCAAAAAAAAGCCTATTTATAACTGGTATATGTATTTTTCCTATTTAAGATGAGTCACACAGTTTCTGCAGCTTCATCAAGATGCAATCCAATCTCTACCCATTGGTTTTATAATTACTCTTTTAACTGCTGTAATACCTCTAATGTTTACTCCATGCCAGACCTTTTTGTGGTACTAACAAAGGACCCAGAAAGGTGAACAGTCTCTGAAGAGGCTTCACCTTAGAACGCCTAGAAATGACATCCTGGAAAAGATGGACAGTACTAACGTAATTTACCCACGTTCATAGGCAATTAAACAGTATTTTCCAATGGACATTAAACATATAGTAGCTGAGTAAGGAATAAAACACAATGCACATTTTTATGAAATCCCTTAAATCTTTTAACATCTAATGCTTTGCCTGTGAAATGTCAAGTCAAAGGCAGAGAGAAAGTCACATTCCTATGCTGAAGCCAAGGCTCCCAGTAGGCAACACACAGTCATATTCGTCTTGCTGTCACATCTGCACAGCCCAATTCTCTTCTGCAGTACCAGGGGTCAGCTGCAGCCAGGATTTGGCTCTGAACAGACTGAATAGCCACACCTGATTGCAGCACTGAGCACTTAGGACATGGGCCTTGCAGCAGGAGAGCCAGGAAACTGGGGTCATAGCTGTGGGATGAAGTCTGCTTTGCAGTGCACCCCCTGCATTTTTAATACGCCCCAGGAAAAAAAAAAATGCTGTAAAAATAGTCTTGCAATGGATCCATTTACACTACTGGTTACATCAGAGGTCTTGCCATTCCACATATATAATTTAGTGTAAGTTTTACAGTGATTCAACAGCTGAGCTATGTGGTGTACTCATATATCTTCTCAGATGCTGCTTTCTGCTTAGGAGTGATTTTCATCCTTTCCTGTTTAACCTTTGGGTAGAAAAGGGTTTACTTCTGTCCAGCCTCTTGTTGCCACAGTTTCCTGCTTGCCCTGACATCCTGCTGGGATCCTTCTTGGCAAGCAGTTAGCCAAGAAGAAAACATGCTTGGGTCTCAGCTCTGCCAGTTCAGGTACCATCTCACACTCACCTTCATGGAGGGCACAAGAGAGCTTGGGAAAAGAAAGCAGACATCTTAAATACTTCAGTCAGACTGATCATACTCTTCTACTAGAACTCATGTCTCTTTTGTGCATTTCTGACCTGAATCATTTATCTTCTGCCTAAGAAGGCTGAGTACAATCGGAACAGTCACACCTTTATTTTCTGGATTTGCTGGTACCACTCAGCCAACCCAAAGCTTTTCCCAAGGGAGAAGTGAGCATATAGCATTAGATCATTACCCAAGTCTTTAAAAGCAAGGTCCTAACATTACTGTCAGCTTGACTATCACTAAAACAGCTCTGTGACTGGGACAATTCATCCCTTTAATCTTTGCGGCTGTTAGAGGCTTGTGTTATGTAGTTCCACTGCATTTTATCTGGACACTGCAAACCGTAGCCACAAGAAAGAGAAACACAGCCTAGCAGCCACCCTGTCCAGCTGCCGTGTCTTGCCTTTTACATCTCCCAGACTACCAGCTCCCTTGGGAAGGAAGTGTTTTAATTTGGTCATGGCAGGAGAAACCCAAGGCTGGTGGCTGGAGTATTGGCAGGGCTGGTTTCGCATCCTCAATGAGTCATCAAGTGCCCGTGCCTCCATCAGGTGCAATGTAAATCCAGACCAGTGCCTGTTCCTTTTCATTAAAAGCCTTGAGCTCACTGCAGAAAAGATGAAAAAGGCTGGTCATTATCCATTACATGTGACCCATTCGCTTGCTGATGGGCTGGTTTTCATCTCCCTGCCCTGCCTGTAGGCAAGCATCCCCCAATACCCTAATCTGCTTTTTTTATTCTCCACCATTTATTTTCCTCGGGGGCCCTGTCAATCGTGGCCCCAGGCCTCCCAGCCCTGCAGATTCAGAAGCACTAAAAGGTTCCAGCTCACGCTAATGAATTTCACGCTAACGAACTTCATGCTAACAATTCCAGAAAGCCTGACCATTTATTATGAAGACAACGACGTAGGAAGCACGATGTAATGACAGAGCCAGGGAGACGCAGAGCACCAGCACATCCTGGAAATGTGCAAAGGTGAACAGGAAGGGGAGGCAGGGAGCAGGTGGAAACCCATTAAGTGAGGGCTTATCATCAGATTTATGTAAATCACTTCAAACGCCTTCATTTATTAAAATTATTAAGCCACATTACTGTTGCCTTTGGTCTCCTAATTTGGTTGCTAATGTTTAAGACAACTGTTGAAATTAATTTGAAATTAATGTTCCTATATAATTACTTAATGAATCTCACATTCACTGCCCTTAGCACTCAGTTGACAAAGGATCTCGCCCACTGTATTTAAGAGGTTGGAATACCAGCTGTGATTTTAAAATGGTTGCTAAATTATAGTTTGCAAATATTTTACATTTATATCACACACTTCATCTTGAAGGATCTCAGTGTGTTTGAAATGTTGGTTAACATTTGTTCTTTAGTAAAATTCTATCACAAAAACTTTCTGGGCATCAATCTTCTTACTTCCCCTGCATGCCTTGGAATTAAATCAAATTAACTGTATTATTATGCAAACACAAAATCCTAGTTGTATTAAAAGATTATTATTAGGCCTGTAAAGTCAGACATTTAAAAGATAGCGAATTGTTGGAAATGTAACTGTGACATAAATTCCCTTTTTCATGCATATATATTCTCATAGTCCTTAATTTTGTGATCATACATTTTTCTATACTCACTCCCTCTCCCGGAGGGCTTGTTAGTCCTTGTTAGTGTTCAAGAAAAAACAGCATAATAAAAAATAACATTTAAGGAAAAGCTAGCAGAGGAAAGTAGCAACTTGTGGAGTCCTTGCCTCATTACTTATAAAAGCTGCAAAGGTTGTAATGAGTGTTCCTCCTTTTCTGGGTGGCTGACTTGATACTTCATAAATCCTGGTCAGCAGAAATGCTGAATATGCACAGCAGTAACTGAAGCTAAAGAAACATTTGAACCTGCAGAGCATTTTACATCCTACCAAATCAAATGAAACATGAGGTTCTGCTGTCTCACACCAAGCAATTAAAACGAGTGTACACTTCAAAGAGGGGAACACACTTTTGTATCCCAGGGATGGTGGAAAATGTTTCAGAGCCTTCACAAATCATGCAGACCACTGCAATACAGAGACCCAGACTTACTCATTATGTACAGCACAGCGTGGACACAGTGCAATAAGCAGGGAACCGGACACACTTTGACACCAGAGCAGACCATGTAGGAAGCTGTTTGGGCTGTCGTGTAAGCTAGTGGAGGGAGGCAGGGACTGAACAGGAAAACAGTAAGTTGTTTGGTTGGTTTTTTTTAGATAAGAGCCAAAGGCTTTCCAGACAGCCTTAATTCTACCTGCTCACCATTTTGTGTGCTTATCTGTAACTCGGTATTTCTTCCTACATGTGTATAGTTTCTTAAGGATCAAGATAAAGCAAATGAGCCAAACTCATTAGCAACCATGGACCCATCAGAGTCTTCCTCCCTCCCCTCAAGTTAGCTCCTTTTCATTGGGACATCAGGATCCAGGCCAGAGCAAGTCAGCTTTCCCTATACTGCAAAACACCACCTGAATCTTCATATAGAAGAGAGCTGTACACATCCTGCCTACCCCAGCATGGCTCAGACTAACAACACCGCATCCAAGACCTTCACAGCTCAGCTGCAGGGTGGTCTGGTTCGGAAGTTAGGTGCCCAAACACAGGGTAACATCTGCTTCCTTGTGATCTGAATCTCCTTCCCACAACAGGGAATGGAGACTACCCAGCAGCCCACATACACACCTTCACATATTCTCCTACATTCTTGACTAGAAAGCCCCACCTCTCTCACTCAGATTATTGCCAAACCTCCCTCTCTCCACCACATTCCCACCCTTGCAAAGCTGCAGATCCTTCTTCCCAAATCCCTGCCTTCTATTTGCATGTCCCCCCTCACACCCCCAAAGCACTCCTATCTCCCACACTTCACACATTCCTCAGCTAACATGGATCACTAGAACATCTCCAGGAAAAACCTTTATGGCCAATATAAAAAACTCAAGCCTCCAAGCACATGGGAAGATGAGTTCCTTTTAAAGTTTTACAGCAGCTCAGCTGGGGTGAATTGCTACAGTGACATCCTGGATTACCACCTCAACTTACCCATCAAAGATGAAAAAAAAAAAGTGAGGAGGGAGGGAGAAGGGAATAATTAAAAAAAAAAAAAGTCTTGAGCTTGTCTCAAAAACAGCTGAGTTCTAAAATTTTTAGAAAGAACAGTCAACCTGAAGTAGACAAGTTTCCAAGTCGAGCCATGTGACCACATAGTAAGCATGAGGAAAAAAGAAAATCTTTGATCATAGATGCCATCAGCCTCTATGCAGTTCTCCATTTTGCAATCACTACATTCTCACAGTACTTTGTAAGTTACTTCTTGTTTACTCCTTTGCAACCAATTCTCTTTTGCAGATAGCATTACATGAGCACGCCACCTAAAGGACCTTAAAAGCAGAGTGATTATACAGGTCATCTCAGCCCATGCTTCCCTTCCAAATAATTTTTGTGAAGAAAGCAGCAAAACACAAGACAACTGTGGACCAGCAAATACTACAGTTTCCTCAGGAGGCAAAGATGCTTCTCCACCTTGATGGCTTCCTCTTGCTATTAGTAGTTGATGGAACAGGGCTGCTTTAGCCAGGTTTCCAGAACTCTATAATGGAAAAAGCAGCTGTTCCTATCCAAAGATTGCTCCAGACACCTCCATAATTCTTCAGTCATCTTCTTTTGGTCAGGCTCATTACTCAGTTTCCCTATATTGATGTATTAACACCACCAGCAACCCCAGAACTGTACTGAACGTACATTTTTCTCAAACTCCCAACGCTAACTTAGGGATGTTTGCATTGCCATTTGCCACTTTATATATAGACTTCTCATTTGTTACATGTCAAAATATGAATCCCACAACTTTGTATTCTACTGAATTGGGCTGTGAGCCATGTATTTCAATCTGAACAAGTCTCTTCAGACAGCAGTGGAAAGTCTCGGTCTTTATAGAGCTATCTTTAGAAAGCAGTGAGAGTCACAGCTAATCTTGCCTCTACCATAAATACAGTACCACCTAAATGATTTGGGGAGGTGCAATCTTCTACCATTTTGCATTAATAAATGCAAACGTAACACAGATACTCAGATATTTAGTTAACACAATTAAAGCATGTAATACTGTTACCGCAAGTCCATCAACTAATATCTTTATTCTGAAAGCTTACTTTAAAAAACAATTATGTGTCTGCTTCTCTACAGTGAGCTGCCAAAAAAAGCAAGCAGCTAACTCAAATCCCATGAGTATATAGCTATATTTGCCTCTTCATTAAAAAAAAAAAAATCTTTTTAATTTGTGGTCATGGCCTATGCTTCTAGGATCATCATACGTCCCTGTCTCTACATACACCAGTTCTAACAGCTCCATCACAAAGGATTCATGGAATTGGTAAAAGGTTTTGTAATTTCCACCTTCTGTTTTCTAGCTCAGCGAGTAAGTGAATCCAGTTACTACTGCTGTATCTCTCTGGCAAGTATTTGTTGGCCTCCATGAAATGAGTTGGAAGTTTGATTTCCGTTCTCAGCAGGCGTGTTTGTGTGATACAGCTGAACTGCCTTAACTGACAAATTGGAGGCAATTTCAGCAGAGATGCCTAGTCTTAAATGAGCACGATAACTTATTTTACTTCCAGAGAGGTCTCTTCTTAAACAGGTGTGAGAAATGACAGGACAAGATTGGAGAGTTTGGATTTCTTCTGTTGCAAGATGTACTTTAAAGAACATTTTATCTTTCAAGGCTATCAAGCTGGAACCCACATGAAATTACTAACAAAAATAAAACAAAGCATTATGAAATAAAACCTTGAGGCAAAATAAGCCTTATCACTCCCTAAAATTCCTTTCTACTTCTGCTGCATTTTCATCAGAATACATGAGTACTGTATTTCTTTTTGATATCTTCACATCCCCTGACGGAAACATTCACTAGTCTTCATTCTGGTAATCCTTATTTGGTTCCTCTTGACAGAAGCTGGTGCAATAGCATCAGCCACTGGTAGACTATTAGTAGCATTCTAGGCAAGTCCACAAATTCTGTCACAAAAGGCATTTCAGAACCAGAACACAAGTTACCAGCTTAGCAGAGACTACATATATGAGTAGGCTAAGATTAAAAACTTTATTTTTTTTTAATACAAAACAATAATAAATCCAAGCAGATAATGAACTAAGTGTGTCTTCTCATTTTCCACCTTTTCTTCTTCTCTCAATATAGTCTATCCACAGTTCAATGTTAAATCACTCCATATTCAGCAAAAACTATGAGGTTTCCATCTTGTAGCCATGTTTTTCTAATTCAGCTCTGTATAGAAAAAAAGATAGGTACATACAAATAAAATACCATCAGACATTTGAATTTTTAAAAATTAAATAAACTGCACAATATACAACCATTTTAGAATATGAACATGTCATACTGCTTTTTGGTTAATACTAATAACTTTATCCTCACCTACTCAGCTTAATATCTTAGATCAAGTGAATAAGATGTTAAGTGAAGTGATTTCTAAGTGAAGAGTTTATATACTTGTTTTAACCACAGTTGTTGCCCTTTGACCCACCATGGCTGGAGTTCAACTGTACGGCACAAAGCAGCCTTGTTTGCCTTAAATAAAAATTCCACCATTTTTAAATCTTGGCGCAATACACCTTCCAGTGAACAAATGTGAGGAAAAAGGATTGCTTTGTTCTCCATAGCTGTGGCCAGGATGTCAGTCAGCAACTGAAGACGCTCCTGCCCTGTTCTCCACTTTGCTTCTTGCCTGCCTCCAAACATACCAGCCAGAATTGCATCCTGTTCATTAGGCAACGGAACAGTCTGCCCAGGGAAGTGGTTGACTCGCCTCCCCTGGAGGTGTTTAAGGTGCGGGTGGATGAGGTACTGAGGGGCATGGTTTAGAGATTGGTGGGAATGGTTGTACTCAATGATCTGGTGGGTCTCTTCCAACCTGGTGATTCTATGATTCTATAATTCTGTTTTATCTCCTAGCCCTAGCATACATGCAACTAGATACAGTAATTCAAATATCCAACAATATTTCAGGTTAGTTTACATACTTAATAGTGGAATTTCAGAACTGGAGGACTGCAGCACTTTCTAAAGACGAAATAAAACCAGGCAGCAACCAAGCAACATTACAAACCATAATTTTAACACTACAGGTCACCAATACCACAGGCTACAAATAAGGCACTCTTATTGAAGGTCTGCTAAGAATAACTGTTTATCAAGAATTACACTACCCCTTTAAAGTCTGTTTCACTACAGTAACCTGTTTTTCAGTATTACAGTGTAGATGCCATACAACCTTATAGGAAACAACTATTTTTGTATCTTCTACATAAAGGAACACTTTCACTGGACTACAGGGAAAATCAACCCAGGAACAGTTTAATCATGCTGTATTACAGCCTCCTCTTCACACAACAGACAGGGGGATTAAACATAAGATATGACCTTGTATTGATGTTTGAAACAATTCAAGTGATAACTATGCAGCAGTAAAGGATTAACTGAAACTTCAAGTGACAATCAAAAAGTATTAAACAATTAGATTTGAGGCATCTGAGTTGCAATTACTTTTTCCAAACATGCTATGACCAATTACTTGGTTACTGTTGTTCATAAACACCCTCATCACACATACAAGAAGGCAACCTTAATGTTAACACAGATAACTGATCTCTGGAAAATCTGTCCATTTTAATGGATAGAAGAAATAGTTATAACAACACATTTTGCATATCACATAACATAGAAGAGATCTCTTGCTATTAACCTTTGCAGTACAATTCTGAATTTTCACACGCATATAGATAAGTCCTTAGAAAAAGAATTATTAATGTCAACTTGAAAAAAAAAGTGTCAAATGAATCACAGTTGGCAGAGATCTTTGTACTAAGTTGCATAACACCACAAAAGCCTGTGTCATTAGGCATATTTCACGGCTCCAGTACAATTATAAGAAGATTAAATGCTGACCAGTAGTTCAAACTGTGCTGTAATCCCTTAAGTCTGGTTCTATAAGGTTTTAGATAGAAAAGTACAAAGCAGAGCTTTAATTTATTTCCGTTTCAGATCTCTCTTTTTTTAAAATAAGCAGATTACAAACTTTTAGACATCAACTAAACAACACCAGTTTAAAGATTGTACCCATCTTCTAGAACAGTTAAATTAAAAATAAAGTTACCTTAACTGATTGGAGAAATCGTCTTCGACATTGTCGTCATCCCAATTGTCTTCCCAGACATGTGCATCTTCATCTTCATCTAAACCAGTCCAATCTAAAAGAAAGGAAAAGAGGGCTAAATGTTCTATGCTGCATTGCTCTGGTACCATGTCTTACTGACAGATCAGCTCAGCCTCTGGGAAAGGCTGACTTCAGCTGGTAACAAATTTCTCTCTTTAACAGAAAAATTCATATCATATTTAAGTGTTTGAGATCAAAAAGCACAGAAAGACCTAACATTTTCCCCCTCCCATTTCTTGAATTCTAATGAAAACACAACTTGACAAAAAAAGATCACTACACACACAAATCAGGGTTTGCAGGATCACACATTTATAAGGGACATTCTGCATACAAACAGACAAGCTGTAGCACCATTTTAAAAAGAAAGCAATATTGAGTACTTGACTCTTAAAAGCTCAACAAAAAGTGTACAATTCCAGGTTTATATTTAAATGTGTTTTTTCCTGATTAAAAAAAGATAATACATATCAAATCCTTTTGCTACAATGCATTCATAGTTCCTCAGCTGACTCCTATTAGATGCTGACAGTCTATGGACAAAGGCCAAAAAATGTATTCATGATGCAGAAACAAAGGCAAATTAAAAGAGGCATCTGCAAACAGTGGTTGCTACCCATAACCAGCTAATTCTGGGTTCCCAAAAGAGCAGGAGCTGTTTCCTTACAGAGGCAAGACACTAAATGTCCATTTGTTAATTTCTACTTTTTTTATCATCTGGCACATCACCCTTGACAAATCACTGATCATCCACTTGATGTTTCATTACATAAAAAAAGCTTACCATCAAACAAGTTCTTTTAGAAAAATAACAAAAAATCAGAAAGGCTTAGAATTCCTGTGTAAGGACAAGTCAGTTTACTTCATTATTTCTTATTTTTCTCTTACTGAGAGACATCAAGGTTTTTCTAACATTACCAAAATAAGAAGCACCCCAATCTGACACTTGTGACCTTTCATTTCTGAAAGTCAATGTATTTAAAGAGATAACACTATTCTTCCCCTTACAATTCAGTGAGTCATTTGCTGCCCATCCTTACTAAGCCACAATGTAACATTAAACACTAAGGAGATATAGGGAAAAAAAATTAGTAGGGTAAAAGATTAAAAACAAATTCAGTGTAAACAACTAACTTCCTAAGAATGGGGGTTGGTCCTTCTATTTCCTCCTCCTTTTTCTAACCCTGACAGGCAAAATTAATATTTGAGACTCCAAGGGGCAAGAAAATCCACTTGCAGCTTGGTTAAAAAACACATGCATGTAGAAGGCATTAAACTTCCCTGCTCAAATAAATTATACAATGGGAACAGATGAAGAAGCATAGAAATCCTAATGGTCCTAAGAACAGCAAAAGAAAGAACAGGGAAGAAAAGGTAAAGAAAAAAATTCAATATAAAAAATGCATTATTTTATTTTACTTCTACTGCTAGTGGCTCAAAGGGAAGGATTTTACTTTTAGATCTGCAGTAAGTTTTGTGTATTTATATACAATGCAATTTTCTTTTTGTCAAAATAAAAAAGTCTTACCACCCATCACTTATCTGGATTTCAAAGATACTAAAAGAGCTCAAAGCAGTTTAAAATGAACACAAAGTGAAGCTTTTTAATTTAGTAATATACAAGTAGCTCAGACAGATCTACAAGTTTGAGAAAAAAACCCACCAAAAAACTAGTACCTAGTATGCAGTACAACAAACAGCAGTTTCAATCATAAAAGGTTAGCTGGGGAGACCAAAAATATGCTTCAAATCACACTGAGTGAAGAAGGGTCAAAAACGCCCAAGTCATTGTCCACCCATGGGAGCGGAGCAAGGGGAAAGTGAAAATAAAGTCTAAATTATATTTCCATCACTTCAGCTAAAAGGTTCTACAGTATCTCTATGCTGACACTATACCACAGAACTGCATACTGAAGTTATTATTCACAGCTACACTATATGCCCGTTACTAAGTGAAGAATGATACAGCGTTTTCCCAGACTGAAAATATCAAAAGCAGTTGAGAACCTGCTATCATTAAATATTACTAATACTCCAAAACTTAAAAAAATTAGTTTTGATAAACTTGTCATGGCTGGACTCCTTAACAAAAAAAAAAAAAAAATCTTAACATACTGATCACTGATTGCCATATTTTGGACTTGGGAAAGAAAAACAAAACAATTTTTAGAGTTAAGGATAAAAAAATCCTGAAGTCCTATCATTTTACACATTACAGTTCACATCCTGAAAAGCCCTGAACAAAAAGTCCTGAAGTAACCTATTCCCATACACTTGAATCTATTGTAGTATACTTCAAATAAAGTCTCCTATAAAAATAGGATACATCTGCTACTCATACATAAACTTGATTAACAGAAAGTGAAGTTCTTATGCTGCACAGAAAGCAGTATTTTTATCTGAAAGCGCAACAATTTGCCCTTGCTCTGAGCACATACTTATTGTGATTCTTCCCTAGGCACTGAAGGTAACATTCAAAATGGTCTGAACATTCTTTATAACTTCTCAACACTTTTATGTCACATGAAGATTTAAATCAGCCTCTTTAGAGGTTATTTTCTGACAGATCAGCAAGAAACTGGATGGTGATCTCCCTAATAAGCCTCTGCTCTCTCCAGAAAGTCTGCACAGTACTTGGCTTCAGTAGTAAAGGTAAATTCAATCAGAATTAATTTTCCTTTTGGTAACTACAATTCAGCGCTTTGACCAATCCAAGGTTCAGAAGCATCCTTAAAATGTTTCCTTCATTCCTACTGCCAATACTCCACATAAACTAAGATAAACATTTTTTTTTCCTGTTTAGGAAACACATACAGAAAAGAAGGGCTACTTTTTTCAGTTTAGCTTAGCTATCATCTCCACTACATTAATAGCTTTTTTCCATCAATAAGTGCAAAAATATTATTCTTGCTGGTACTGAAGGGTCAAAAACACCTCAGGCTTGCAAGGCCACACACAAAACCCAAAATTACATATAATGAAGACATTACAGAAAAAAAACCCCCAAACTAGTATTTGATGTATCGAATCATAGAACGGTTTGGTGTGGAAGCGACCTTAAAGATCATCTGGTTCCAACCACCCTGCCATGGGCAGGGACACCTCCCACTAGATCAGGCTGCCCAAAGCCCACTCAACCTGGCCTTGAACATCTTCAGGGACGGGGCAGCCACAGCTTCCCTGGACAGCCTGTCCCAGGGCCTCACCACTCTCATAGTGAGGAATTTCTTCCTAAGGTCTAATCCATCATGTTTTATATCCTTCCTCCATATCGGCGGCTTGAGACAATTCCCAGAATTAGGGCCACAGGGCCTGCTCACTTTCCCTAACCGATCTTCTCAAGATCTGCAAAACGACAACGAGTTATTTTACGAAAGATCAGATTCGATTCCCACCCCCACCCTGTACCTACGAGAAGTGACGCAACACGCAGACACCCGCGCTCCGAAGGAGACTGGGGGTCATCACAAGGGCACGTTGTTCCACGTTTCCCCCTCATCACCCGAGGCTCCTGGCCCGCATCCCTAGCGACTCCCACTGTCAGGGCCGAGATGCCCCCAGCTCCCCTCCCCGCGACGCCGCGCTCCCCGCCACCTTCCGCCGGGAACTCCTCAAACTCATCGTCCTCCTCCAGGAGCCCCAGGTCCACCGGCTGCTTCTTCTCCGACATGGTCGGCTTCCCGGCACCGCCGCAGGAGGAGGAGCAAGAAGACGCGAAGGAGGAGGAAGATAGGAAACCGCCGAGCACGGCGCCTGCGCCCTCCAGGCTCCCAACGCCGCGCCTGCGCCTGCGCCCCCGCCCGCTCCACCAGCGCCCGTAGCCACGCCCCTTTCTGCGCCTCGCGCCCGTGGCCGTGCTCCTGTCATACGTCACGGTTATGCCCCGCCCTTTTCTGTCAGGCCACGCCCACCTCCCGGGCCATCTCATGTCCCGGCTGCCCGGTTAGCCACGGCCCCTCGACTGCCCCCGCCCCTTTTGGCGCGACCCATCCTGCTCCGCGCTGCCTTCTGGTTTGCTGCCGTTTATCTGCCTCTCGGTGGGCCAGCCGGCGCTGAGGGTGGGAGGAGAAGGGCCTGGAGCAGCGCGGGGTGGGCTCGGCAGCGAGCGGGGCTGCCGGAGCTGCACGGGGAGAAGGTGTCTGTCTGCGGTGTCCGTGTGTCTCCAGTGCTTTGCGGGGAGCAAACTGCCCGCTGCGACGTCGGGTGAAATCACAGAAGCCACCGCCACTACTAAGCACATCTCTTTATATTCTTTCATTATATTATTTTATATATATTCTTCCACTGGACAGCAGGGCTCCAGCTGTGAGGCACTGGAACAGAGAAGTGGTGGCTACCCCGTCCCTGGAGGTGTTCAAGGCCGGGGCTGGATGGGGCTTGGAGCAGCCTAGTCCAGTGGAAGGTGTCCCTGTCGATTGCAGCAGAGCTGGAACTGGGTAAACTTAGGGTCCCTTCCCACCCAAGTCATTCTATGATTCTATGATTAGTGATTTATATTCAGGCAAAGCTTACAAAAAAATTGCTACCTGTCTATAATCTATAATCTGTGTCAGGGGTTTTTTTACTGCTAGCATTTTAACACATTGTTTCAAAACCTGCATCTAACTCACTGTCTTTTAAATTCCTTGTCCATCACATCAAAGAAGCAAGTAACCAGCTTGAAGGAGAGGTTATAACTATTCAATAAGTTAGTTTTTTTGTGTTACATGAAAAACACAAATGTGTGGGGTTTTGACTGGTTTCAAAGTATTCCTTTCACTTAAATCTAGATTCTGTTGATCTGAGCAAAGTTCAGTGCTTACCAGCCTGTGCAGTTTGTGTGTGTGGCAGCTCCGATGGCTTCTTTCAGGGCGATCACCTTGTAACAGTTCTGCCAGTCTGTTAGAGGGGTTGGGTTTTTCCCCCTTGCTCTTCAAGAAGCCGATTCATGAGTCAATGACTCGCACAGATGGGTTATACTGTGGCCTAGAATTCCGCTGACTTGGAATTTCATACATAATTCCATTTCAACCCACTATAAGCGTGTTCTGGCATGGGGCCACAGTTAAGGCAAGGTGAGAGATGGGCCCTTCTGCCAGAACAAAGGTCTGATCAAGTGGTCACATTCTATTTTAATGAGACAGGACAGACTGACACCAATAATTGTGTTGATTATGAAAACCCCAGTTTAATAAATCATAATGTGGAATGTAGTTATAACTTGGCTGGGATTTTTAGCAAGCCATGCATTTTAGAACAATAGATATCCATCTCTATCACAGAGTTCAAGATAAAGTCATGAAGTGGATAGAGGACTGTCATATCAGAAGCTTACAAAGAACCAAGATCATTCAGTTGCTAAGTTTCGAACTCTATGTTTTGCCTTACCTAGAACTACACTATGGAGTTTGCAGCACAGTGGAGAATTTTGAGATGATCAATTGCCAATATTGATCAATTGACAATTGATATTGACAATAACAATTGTCAATCAATTCCCTTAGCAAGTTTGCAGATGACACTAAGCTGGGTGGAAGTGTCGATCTGCTGGAGGGTAGGGAGGCTTTGCAAAGGGATCTGAACAGACTGGACCGCTGGGCTGAGTCTAACGGCATGAGGTTTAACACGGCCAAATTCCAGGTCCTGCACTTGGGGCACAACAACCCCGAGCAGCTCCAG
>WAAB01015462.1:58200-86625 GCA_013389865.1 Piaya cayana | reverse complement strand
TGTTTAGCCTGGAGAAGAGGAGGCTGAGAGGAGACCTCATTGCTCTCAACAAATACCTGAAGGGAGGTTGTGGAGAGGAGGGAGCTGGCCTCTTCTCCCAAGTGTCAGGGGACAGGACAAGGGGGAATGGCCTCAAGCTCCGCCAGGGGAGGTTTAGGTTGGAGATTAGGAGGAAGTTTTTTACCGAAAGGGTCATTGGGCATTGGAACAGGTTGCCCAGGGAGGTGGTTGATTCGCCTTCCCTGGAGGTGTTTAAGTCACGAGTAGGCGAGGTCCTGAGGGACATGGTTTAGTATTTGGTGGGAATGGTTGGACTCGATGATCTGATGGGTCTCTTCCAACCCAGTGATTCTGTCATTCTGTGAATTGCACCTAGATTATCAAAGAAAAAAATCGTACTTGGAAACTCCTGTGGACAGGTAGCTTCACGTAACCCTGCAGCAGGAAGCAGCTTGAGCTTGTTCGGGTGACTTTACCTACATATCTGCTGTGGAGAAATGATGCAGCAGTCCTTTCCACCCTCTTTTCTCCTCTCTTTTCTGGAGTTTTGTGGTTAAATAGGGAGCTTAGCTCTTATTTGAAAAGGAGAAAAATAAATTTCTAGCCCAAGCAATTTGGGCTGAGCTTGAAAATATTAATAAAAAGTAGTTCAGATTTGAGTGTTTCACTTGTAATATTGCTCTAAAGTAATGGATTTAAAAATAAAAACTTGAAAATCATTGTTTTAAATCTAATACCACAGGTTTTGGAAGCTTGGCATTTACATTACTTCATCTAGCCATCCTATCAGATGAAGGCATGGGTGCAGTCCTCACTGTAATACTCCGAACTCTTTAGTAGTAAGGTCTATAAAGGCATAGATACCTGCCATGCCATGTTTCTCTCATCAAGGCATGCCCATCCTGCATTGCCTGAAGGACCTGAGCTGTGAGGCATTTTCCAAACCAGCCCTCTAGACCTTGCAGGATGAGGCCTTCAGATCTCCACCATGTCCAAGTTGGATTTGATCTGATGTCAAAGCTGGTTATTTTGAGGTTAACCTTTTCTCTCTTCTGAAGTATATTCAGGTGTTTTCATTCATGCTGAAGCAAATTTAACAAATAAGTAAATCAGTCTGTGACACCAAATAGCCTACCAAATTAAAATTCTTCTGGGAACTGGTTGATGTGAGTGACACTGTATCCGAGATGTATGCTCTTAACCACCAGACTGTATAGCAAAGAAGGAGAAAGAACTTATCCAGCTGCAGGTAGTTGTTAGAAAACACTGATTGTAGTGCCAATCTTGTGACTGTCATTTCTTCACAGAGATATGGTCATAAATCATATTAAGGTTTCTTACTGGCATTCTTAGGTAGCTTCCTCCTCAGTCTGTAGGCTCTGTGTAGTCTGTACCTAAATGCTCCCAGGGAGCATGTAAGGAACTTACATTTCTCCATTGAGAAAAGACATCTTTGAATCCCACAAAGCACCACAGTATCTAAAAATTTGTGATGCGGTTTATAATGCTCAAACCTTTTGGTGGACTTAGCCCAATTGACTAGTCATAATTCTTTAGAGAAAAGAGTATAAGGATTCAGTTGTCCAGAACAGGTTTTCCAATGTGAAACTTTAAAGGTTAGAGGAGGGTGCCCAAACCCCATGCACAAATAATGTTTGATAGTTTCTAGATGGACCATCAAGGATAAGCATTGCCTTTCAGCATCTACCCTATCCAATCAGAGTGGGAAAGGCATTGGTATCAGAATATACTGTGACTGATTTTTGTTTTTTCCTTCCCCTCTTGCAGTCCCAAGACCAGGGACAATCTTTACAGTCACCAAGCCTGTGTCTCACGTTGACAGAGGACACACAGAGAAAGGAATGGTTTTGATCAAATAGGGAAGGCACTTTCTACATTGCCAAGGCAGCATAAGAAATCTGCTTTCTTGGAGCTGTAGGCCCTGCACAGTACAGCAGCTACATGCTGAATATTTTGGTCTTCCAGGACCTACAGCCTGACACTATTGGGTGCTTCAGCAGACAGGTATACAGGCCTGTTCCATGGAAATCAAAGGGAAAGTTTCTATAGATTTCAGTGGTTCAGGACACACCATCTCTATTAAAGCCTTTACTTAAATACAGCCTTAACTGCTAGCACATTTGAGATAATTGAGCAAGACAATCCTAAGTAACTCATCAGTCCCCTTATTATTCTTTCCAGAGCTGCACAGCAGCTATTTACTCAATATGATTCGTTTTAATTTTTTCATTCAGCATGTTTTATGCATTAATATCATAAAAGCCTGTCTTTCTTTTGGTAAACATTACTGTGAGTTGTCTGGCAGGGAGGTGATATTATGTAGATTTATTTATTCAGACTGTAATTTGCATAAATGAAAAATGGAAATAGAGCATTTTTTTCTTAATTAGGGCCTTTTTTTTTTCCTTCAACATGAAACAAAAATGTGTTTAGTGTACTATTTTGGATTTTCAGATTTTTTTTTAGTGGGACTACTAGTCATTTAAATGCCTGGGCCCATTTTCTTTGACTTGGGCACGTTAATAGCTGAAAGCATATTCTGAGGAAAGATTAAGAAGAGGAAATAGAACAGATTGGAATTGAATTTGCTTATAAGCTGTTAGAAGTGTCCTGTTGGAAAAATCTCAGAGCTGTGTTAAGGATTTTAGATACCCTGTGTTAGCAGTTGGTTTGGAGATCTGCATGGTCCAGACTACTGAACAGTGCCTATTTAGAGAAGTGCTGTGCTGCAAAGAAAATTGGCACTATGTGTATTTGATCAAGCTGTTCTCATTGACATAATGTGAAGTCTTGTGTGCACAGGTACTGCATCTAATGGACCACCAGCTCAGACACATCTGGCTCAGACCAATGATGCCCACACATTTTATCTGAGGCTGTCTTGCAGTCCAGGCTGTTAGGTGCCCAGGAAAGCATCTAGTTCCTGGCAAAAAGGTGAAGGCAAGCTTTTCATTGCAGATGCAAGAATTAACCATGCAATGCAAAATATCTATACTGCATTATGTAGCACATCAGGGAGTTCAAGCACTGGTTAATGCAAGCTGGGAGTCCCTTCAGAGTTGATGTTCCATATCTCAGGATAGTGCTGTATTTCATGCTGTAGTTTTTTGTATTAAATGGGAGAAAAAAAAGCATATCCTACATTCAGTGCATCTGGGCATTAGGAATGGATTGCTCTGGTTCTTTCAATTGCTCTCTGAAGCTAAGGACCTGTGGCTTTATTCCTGAGGTCAGTGCCTTTGGTTTGGTACCATTTATTTATTCATGTCTGCTGAAGTCCTCTTTTTGTCCGGCTGCTCCATCATTCACCAGCACCTCCTGGTAGCTCACCCTGGTCCCAAAGCCTATCCCTTCTCACGGCTGACCCTCACTGAGGTCAGGATGTGATTAGGTGGCTGGAGATCATAAGGAATATTAATCACAAGGAGCACTTAGATGTTTCTTTACAGACTTCCTTATGTGAAATATACTGTGGCAAGCTATCGAGTTACCAGTGGCTGAAAAAGAAACAGTTCTTTCTTTACCCTTGATAGTCAAAAGAAAGTTGGATTTATTTTCTCATTTTCAGTTAGTCTAAAGGCAGATGGGTAGTATTGCTACAAAGCCCTAGCTGTGTGGCATGGTAATAGGGGCAATATGTTTGTTCACTTCTGCTCTCTTCCTCTGTCTAATTGTTCTATTGTCTTTTGTGTTTTCTCTCCACATTTGGGCTGACAAAACGTCTCCTTGGGTTTAGCCCTCTAGCCAAAACTTAATGGGCTCCTAATCAAGAATTAACACCACCAGCATGCTGTTTCCTGTCTTTGTTTACCACTCCCAGTATCATCTTTCTTCTCCTCTTGGTCCATGATAGCAAATTTTCACCATTATTTTCCTTTGTATCTTCATCTGTGCAGGGTGCAGGATCTTTCTGTATACTACTCCCCTTTCATTTTCTGGTCACTTGGTGTCTGGCCTCCCAGCTTTACATCCTTGAAGAGCAGCACATCCATCCAAAACCAGATTTTGAAAAGCCAGATAATTCGGGGATAGATGTATATTCCATGTAGCTATATAAGCATAATTATTATTACCAAGCCTCCACACAAATTGTATTGATGTTTTGAACATATAAGGGGTAATTACAATGTGATTAATTACTAGGAACATTTTGCCATGACTTGCATTTCCATGCAAATATTAAGACTGTCAGGGTACAACTCAGTTGCCCAAACAAAAGTTTCTAGTATCATTAGAGATGCCCTGAAACATGTGGCTTCCTGACCTTGGCCTTTTGTAGTAGCAGCTGGAGATGAAGCAAAATACCTCTGGATTCCTAAAATGGTACTGGCTACCTATGTTTAAGTGACAGAAATGGACTCTTACCCTATCTTGGAATAACTGCTGTTGGTGCTTAAGTTATTGCACAAGTACTTTTTCATGTTATTGCACAAGTACTTTTGTTTATTTCTGCCAAGTCTATCCTGAGAATACTGCACTCTGGTAACTTCAGTGTGAGATATTTACTGGATAGGTTAATATAAATATTTAGGAATCAAGTGAAGATAGTAGGCATTTTTTCCTATTCAAAACATCCTTTTACCTTTATGGATCTAGATAGTGGCTAAGGTGTGGCCAAGGATGAAGTTCAACCCAAATAAAATAAAATGGTGTAGCCCGGGAAGAATTAACAAGATTTATTTCTGATGTTTTGATAGGTGAGCAGGGTTACTCCTCATTAGCAGTCCTGGCAAGCTGAAGGACTTATTGATAACTAGACGATTTCAATGGGAAGAATCAGACCACCAAACTTCAGGCCACCCTCACCTTAGGCAGCTTACTGAGACAGACAACTCCTCTGGACTCTCGGTTCAGAAGACAGAGATAAATGAGCTCTTCCAGGTGGCAATACAGAGCACCTGGGTGACATATTAGCCCTGAAATGTAATTTGAAAGAACCTGTCTCATCTCTGACTAGGTTAGGAGCCTAAGAAGACTTGCCCCATAATTGCTTGCTCAAAGTCAGGGGACATAAATATTCTTTTAGAAGTACGAGTAACAGCAGTCACCCTCATTGGCCATATTTTTCCCTCTACAAAGTTAATCCAGGGCATTTTAAGCCCAAAATATTTATGTTTACCTTGCTTATCATCTCAGCGTTACCCCCCAAGGAGCTTCACCAGCGTCTGGAGTGGGAGCAGGCAGTGACAGTAACATGTCATTCAGAGCTTGCTGCTGCCTATTGGCTTTTCCGTTCTGGTAGGCAGAGCATACTCACTGCCCTTCCATCCTCCTGGGATGTGCTTTTTGCCAGCCCTGGCTGTCATTCAGCTGGTCTGCAATGCCACAGGCAACACAGTCACAGTTCAGGGAATTTTGCTTTATTTAATTTATTGCCAATTAACACAAACTTTTAAATACTAATTTAGGTATTGAGGGAAAAAAGAAAGCATATACTATCCAAAAAAGACTCTGATAAATACCTGTCTTTGCCTTTCCTTAGGCTCGACTTCAGGTAAACACCTCTCCTCCTTCCTTCCTCACCTCAGCTCCTCTTGTTTTCACTGCTGGTTCCCACTTTGCCTCCCTCCCGGTCTCTTCAGTGAGGTGATGAACGATGCAGGGGTCCAGGCATGGTAGTTTCTGCCTGCTGCCCCTTGCAGTTCACTCCTTGCCCTCCGCTGCTCTTTGCTTCTTGCATGCCCTGTGAAAAAGTGTTTGCAGGTGGTCGTTTACTTCCTAAACTGGTATACACATCTTCATCACAAACATGCCAGAAAGTAAGATGGAAATATTTTATCACATAGACTTATGCAGTAAATGAAGGTCAGGTATCTAAGGTGTATTTTGATGCTGAGGGATATAGCTTCTGGAAGATACAGCAGAGGTGACAGCAGCTCAGGGCCAGTGCAGCACATGAGCAGGACCACTACTCTGGACACTCCAGCCCCTACACTACCAGCTGCTGCATTTCCCCGAATGGAAAAGCAGATTGTGGAGCCTGTGGTATGACCCAAAGCATTACTTTTTGTGTACAGAAACCCACAGAGATCCAACGCTCTTCCTCATCCATTCTGCAAAGTAGAGGGTACCTTCTTCCTCAGAGCTCCTGTTAACCTGTCATGCCTCCTTCAGCATGCAGAGAGTTTTTGATGAACCATCTAATGGTTTTCTACAGAAATTGGTGAAGAAATGATGTACCCTTAGCAGATGCATCAAATAATTTCTTTTTAAATGAGGACACTATTGAGAGCTTAGTCAATGTCCACTTTTTAGGTTACCAGTGAAGTTGATGCACCATGTTGAGTCAGAACCATGAGGAGCTGTTGGGTCAAATCCTGATCTTAATCCAGCTTATCCCACCATTCCACACAAGTGCAGTCCAGGGCAGAAAACTATGCAAAACTGATAGGCTTTTTTGTTTCTGTTAGATATTAGTTTTTTCTGAGGGGCATTTTAAAGAAAACCTTAGAAAACAGACTCTCTCTGTTCCTGACTTGGTTTCCAAAGCACATAAATCTTTTGTAACTTTAATTCTTAGCCCAGTAGCAAATACAATAGCACCAGTTACAGCTGGAATGCTTATAAAAACAGCATCTGGGAAATGATGAGCGTAAGTCAAATGGATCTACAAAACTGATGGTTTACAGAGTGTGTATATATAAAATCTTTTTGTCGACATTGTACATATATATATAAGTTCATAGATTTACGTGTACAGTATTTATTAAACTACACCTGGTAAACTGTGCAATTAAGCAGGCTCATATGATAGTACAGTGGTGCTAATTATTATTGTAACATACAAAGTAAATTAAAATAGGTAGGTTGCCTTACAGCAGTATATCACTGCAAAAATGTTAGATGTGAGTATATTGTTACTGAGGTTGGCTTAGGAAAAAAGTAAAAGATCTGAACTGATTGTCATGTGAAGGAGTGCATTAGGAAACAGTGCTCTCAGTTTTACTGTTTCTGCCTGTACCTTTTGTAATACACAATAGGGGACTTTTTCTCTGATTTGCTTTTAAGGCTTTAGCACAATCAAAAGCTTGAGGTATTGTAAAGAAAATCTGCAAATAACATGAAAATGTCTTGTGGTGACATTCTTATTCAGGCTCTGGGCCTGATTTTGAAAGATCATGAATACCCGGAGATGCCACTGCTAAGCTTTTCTACAGATCAGATCTTTGAGATCTGAAAGATTGTTTTATAATCTTGTTTTCATGTTGCAAACCAAAAGTCATATTTCCCCTATGTAGTAGCACAGATTTTATTAATACCATTCAGAACATATATCAATGTTTTAAGGCAACAGTTTTGTGCTGGCTGATAAGATACATGACTTTGGTGACTAGAAGTTTCCCTCCTTTCCAGAAACTGGTAATATATTCAAAGTTAAGACAGCATTTTTTTTTTTAAGTCTATGCAATGCTGGGAGTTTTGGATCCTCTCCATTGCATCATTCTGCTTGGCTATGGCACTGTCTTCACAAAATTTCTTACACATTAACAGGAATAGATTTATAGTCCATATAAAACATTAACACATTTTAAAATCCCAAACACAAGATTTCTTTTTTTTTTTCTTTCATTGCCTTGTTCTCTGTAGGGGAAAGTCCGTATTTGCCATTGTAACTTTCCTGAGAAGTGGTCTGAGGTGGCTGCAGCCTAAACTGTAACCAAATTAAAACAATAAAGCTTAAAATTGTATGTTCAGTGTTTATGCAGGCTGTATATAAACCACAAGGAAAAATAAATTTAAGCAATTGCGTGCAGATCTGAGAGATGCAGCTGAAGCAATGGCTCCTCAATTCCCATAAATATGACTAAATTTAAAATTTGATTTCCCAACTGGTTATCACATGTGTGGTTTATTGGCACAGTGTAGCAGAATATATCCAAATGCCTAACTGTCAATTTGTATGAGTTTAAACCCAAAGCTAAAAAGATAATTGAAAAAATGGTATGCCTTTAGCACTGAAAGAAAGAGATCGACAGACCTCACTTCTGCTGTTAGATATTCAGAATGTGTAACCAAAACATACAAGACTATTTAGAAACATCATATTTTGTTATATTGTTAATGACCTTAAGGATCTCCAAATATTCACCAAGGACTCGTGACAGCTGCCTTTTGGGTATAAAGGAAAACCATCTTCTCTTAAAAGCACAAAGCAAGTAGCAATTGAGCTTTAGCTCTGCATGCAACCAAACCTTGAATACTAAAGTGTAAATTCTTTGAGATATTACAAGGTGGGTTTCAGCTATCTAGCATTCACAGAACAACTCCAGTTTCCTCAAAATTTGGCCCATAGTACTGGCAATCCTTTAACAATACTGGTTTTACACCTCTGATTCCACCTTCTTGGCATTTTCAATTACTTGCAGAAAAGCTCCTACAATATAGCTATTTTTCTTTGGCATATACAATACTGATTTGATTGACACTCTCATATAACCTACCTTATATATTTTAAGCATAAGGGAAATCCAATTTATTTGAGGCACACATAAAAGCAAACAAAAACTACGGATACAGACTTAGTAAAGCAACATGGCTGGTAATTATAATAAAACTTAATCACTTTATAAAACACTCACACAGGTAGTTGTGTATGTTACATACATATATAAATGCTGCAGATGATCCTTTACAGTTTTGCAAAAAATTATTTAATGAGCACATCTGAAACACTTATCACATAAAAATCTTGAATGGTACATTATAAATAATGATTTTCAAATGATAAATTATAATTTTCTTTTATGGCTGTTACAAATTTATATTAAAGCTTCACTGAATTGGACAATTTTTCAGTAGTTTATTTAATGTTAATCTATTCATTTGGGGGTAAATGAAGAGTTTAATGGTGAGGTGATGTAACTAGAATATAGTCTCAAGTGGTGTGTTAGGTTTATCAATCAGTGAAAATTGTGCACTTGAGTGTAAGAGCACATGTCTATCCATATGATTCTTGCTACCTCCATTAATTGAAACCCTTTTTCCACCCTATTATCAATACTTGAAAAATAGCTCCAACCACATCTATTAACCACTGTCTTAATAGATGCTTTATCAGCTCCCTATAAATTGCACGTATTTCGCTAGAAAGCAATTTCACTAATATAAGGGTCAGTTCTGTGGTTCAGTGGAGATATGCACTCAGGAGGTGTTGGGGCACAAAAGGATGGATTGCTGGAGATGGATAGAGCTGTGGGCCTGGTCTTCAATCCGCTAAAGCACTGTACAAGGTTGGAGGTCCAATCTGATTAACACTCTCAGTCATCATCACTTTTAACAAAAGCAAAGTATGTTTATGATGAAAACTAGTTAGACACCAGCCCTTCCACTGGGAAATCTAAATCACAATAGAAATATGTGTATTCAAATTTCCTATAAAGTGTTTAAAAATAATTAGTTTAGAATCAGAATTATGTACCAATATTAAGATGTCCTAAACAGCTCTGAAATGAAAAGTTCCTCCTTTCAAAGCAACTTCTCCAAATTTTTCATTGGTATTGATACATTTCCTTTCTCCTCAAGATACTTGATTTGAATGAAAAATAAACATAGATTTTCTGAGCAACTCAGCTCAGTGTCTCCTGAGATCACGGACAATTCAGTTGTGCTTTACTGTGCCTTAAGTAAGACCTAGGTATTTCCATCTCACAAGCTCAGAATGCAGAAAATGAGCATGACTGAACCTAATTTTGCTGATGGAAACTTCTGCTTTCCAGTTCTACTTTCCATGCCTTCCTTGCCCTTCACATGCCTTTTCTGTTCCTCTCTGTTCCTGTTAATTTTCAGTGCTGATTTGCCTTTCTTGGCCACTTGCCAACCTCTTGAATTAATAGTAGAAGGAAAATGAAAGTGTCTACAAAACAGGAAGAGAATGGGATGTGAGATGTTCAGCAGCATCTAACACAGTCCTGCATAAAAGGCTTCTCTAATCATTAAAGGTATTTTTGATCCTTGAACCCATATGGGTTTGCCTCTGCTCAGAAATTACACACACAGAACAGATTCTGCTTTCCTTCCTGTCACCAAGCTGTTTAATCAATTCTTTCAGATGTGAGGATACGAGATGAGGGGTGATTATGCTGGGTAATGCTTCTCCATCTCAGAAGGGACAAAATGAAAGGCTTATACTAGGACAGCATTGGTAGCTTCCATAAACTTTACCATTTTCTGGCAAAGCTGCGTTGCTAGCAGTTTTGCACTCAAGAAGGGGAATTTGTGGAAACAATCCTTGACAAGAGAAAGTGTGTTCTTCGGGCATTGTCTCCATACCTCTGAAAACACATAACCCCCCAACCCTTCTGCTGAGATTTCGGGACATTCTTTCTCATGGTTTCTTCGACTCCTGATTCCTCAGACTGGCTTATTGCCATCACACAGAACAGAGCTTTGCAGTTTTGAAGGGGATTCACTAGACGGCATGAATATGTTTCTAGTTGCTATTGATTCTTTGTGTAGATCTGTCCCTATGTTCTTCACCCATGGTCAGTGCTCAAACCAGTGGTGCTGTGAGAATTTACAAAACAGAGGTCTATGTCCAGTTGTATGCAGAGGAAACATATTGTAAAAAATTGCATTACAAGTGAGTAAATAGCTTTCCTTTTAGTAATAAAGCATAGTTTTATGGGATCATATGTTACTAGGAAAGCAAAGCTGAAATTAGTACTATATTTATTGGGGCATGCATGTGGCACAACTACCAACATGCAGGAAGAAAACAGCCATCAGATGAGAGCTACAGTAGATCTGCAAACTAACCAAAGCCAGCTTAGAGCTCAGTGCAATACGAACAAACCTGTTTTGTATACTGGAAATCGAGGCTTGATGTTACAAAAAGGGTACAACAAGGGGTTAGTGCTTTACCATATTTGAAAATCTATTGTTTTCATTGTAAAGACTTAAGAAAAATATGTTACAGTGGGAAGACACGGCAAAGCCATAGCTGTAAGCTAACAGAAATCCTGTTATGCAACAAAGAACTACCTTTTACGGTGTGGTATTTCTTCACTGAAAGCAGATCATTTTTATAAAGAGCTGGTATTTTTCAATATTCAAAGGTCTTGGACCATCAAAACTGGTGTTAGATTTGGAATTTCACTTGTGTTGCCAAGGTGACAAACACTTATAAATATACCACATCTTCTAATGTGCTTTTAACTTAGTATTTTTATGGCTTTTAAATCAGATACCATTAGCAAATATATTAGGTAATTTAGCTGAAAGACCATTTTCTACTAACACTTTTTGTTACATTTCCCCTGGTACCTCAGTAAATGTCTGTTGTGACATTGCAGTCCTGCCAGGCTTCTAGCATATAAGGGTACGTACAGTACATCTGGTAAGAATTAACATATTACCTTAGGGTTTCCTATTTTTTTGTGTGCTGATAATTACAAATTGTACCAAAGAAGACAAATATTAAGGGTTGGATTCTACAGCCCATTGACTTCAGAAGGAACTCTGTGGAGGTAATGACTCCAGGATTGACCATACTGTGCGTTGTTATTCTTGGCTCCCATCTCCACTTTTTATAACATGGAAACGAGGCTGAAAGCACAGGGGAGACCATAATGACCCTTCCCTCTGCAAAGGGGAAAAAAAACCAAACAAAACCTGTCTGGGTATTTTCTTCTTTTTCATAGACTCAAAGGCCTGAGAGGACATCTTCCAGCACCTGGTGTGATTGCCTGCAGGATTCCAAGCAAGGAGCTGTCCTACCAGTAAAGGGGCTGGTGCCTGGCAGACCGTGTCTCAGCCCAAGCATGGCCTGAGGGAGCCTGGCTTGGAAATTGATGTGGGCAGATGGGAGGTGATGGTGGGTGCAGGAGCTGAGGGGCACCTGCACCCTCAGGAGCATCCTGAGGGCTGTGCATGAGTGATCTTGCTGCATGCACCAGTGGTAGAGCCACAAGAGGGCTAGGCAGCAGGGATGGAGGTGGTTCAGCCCGCAAAGACGGCCATGGATCCTGACAGCATCTGACTGCAGCCAGCCACAGGTGCGGAAGTTGTGCTTTCCCTGCTGTCCTGAAACCATATCTGGAGGAAGAAGCTGGGCTGGGCTCTCCTCCCAGGACCTCCGTCTTGCACCAAGAGTCCCATCCTGCACCAAGGGCCATCCTGGTCAGGGGTGCGACCCTGTGAGCAGGCAGGGCTGGAGGGGTGGGGTGCTGACAGGAAGGAGCAGTCATTTTTAAATACAGATTTTAAATATTTTGACAAAGCTTGCCATCACTGAGGGTTAAGCACAATTCATAAACCAGTGAATAAACTTCCTACAATAGCATCATATTAGATTGGGTGGAAAGGTCTGATGGAGAAGCATCCAGGAAACATCTTTCATGCCTGCATATTAAATTTAATCTGCCACCCATGTCTTTTAAGACTTGGTATTCATCTGCTGAAAAGAAGGTGTTGATCTGAAAGAAAAAGAGACAGGGAAAAAAACCAGCCTACTCTTACTTTTTGGTGAAGTAGAAGATTCTTAAGGAGAAACTCATTGTGTTTGAGCTACAAAGAGCCACCCTGCACTGCACACACAGGGACACGCCTCCAGCCCAGCACTGTCCCATTGGCCTCTTCATTCAGCACAGGTATCTGTCATGAAGAATTTAAGCTTCATATTTTCATCTGTCAGTTGCGAAAAGGCCTGTCAGCTGAAGCTTACGCTACCATTTGCCAAAAAGCCTATAGCCCATGCTGACAATACACTCTTATATTTGTGCTTTCAGGCTCCAGATAATCCTTTCACTTTCCTCTTCAGCAGTCTGGTTATGATGAGGCTTAAATTGCATATTTTGGGGGGGTTAAATCCAGATTTTGCTGATAAATGCTATCAGCAGGAATGAAATGAAATACAGCACGGTTTAGCTCTTATTACCAGTGTAAAGCCTACTAGGCGTACTTTGTGAGGGCTAAAGAAATGGTATTCATATTAAACAGGTTAATATCTATAACATCTATAGTCACAGGAACTTAACATAGGAATGCTAATATCAGCTTTTGCCTACTTTGTCTGTTTGCCATCCTTGAAAAAATCCACCCATCCTCCAAGCAGTACATTTCCCGGTTTCTTTTTTCTTAATTGATTTACAAAGGGAAATAAGATAACCAGCTCATTAGAAATTCATAGACAATTATTTTTTATGCTCTGTGACACCACAGAACTACTTGTATAATGGCACAGAAGGAAGAAAGTTTATAAATCTTCAAAGCGCACTTGCAAGCCCCAACACCTTTCGTGTAAGACAATTAACAAAAGTACAGTGATAAAAGAGCTATAGTAAAAATTGATCACCAACCTATCTCAGTCTGCTGTGTTTCTGTCAGTAAGGAAGGATGCAAGAAGCTAATTCTCACACCTGTAACTTTAGGACTGCACAGCTTTGATGCTCACACCTAAAAATAAAAACAGCAAAAAGTGCAATTGCTTCAAAAACTCAATCTCAACTGTGGACTGTTTGGGGATGTAGCAGAGTAACCCAGATTAAGTGTTTGCTGTCTTGTCTCTAAGAAATCAATTGTGCTACCACAATGCAGCCACAAAGAAATCACATCTTTAACTCATTAAAGGCTTTTAAATTGTCTAATCGATTATGACTCAATTACATTTTTCTGAAGTCAATACTAAATTATATCCCTAAGAAACAACTTTACAATTTTCTTCTTTGGTGAACCATCATTTTTCCCTGCAATTCTAAAATATTCTAACATAATATACTAGTCCCACAGGAATTTCTCTTTCATTGCCATATATTGTCATTTGGAAACCTACTTCAGAACAATTTTTTTTTCAACCCATGATCTGAGTCTGGAAGGAAAAGGGAGATGGACTATGGTAGGGAAGTATGAAAAAGTAACCTTATTGTTAGTAGGTTGCAGCCTGATCCACTTTTTCCTTGGCAAGGATTTTCAGGTTACTGAAAGGATTTTCAGAGTTACTGCCTTGGAATATCTTTTCCATGAAACTCGAGGTGGGAAGTTGCTTACCCTCAGCTGACTCATTCAGAAAATGAGGGCAGTTGCAAGGCCACGTATAAAGTGAGCCCTCTCTGGAAATATTTCTGCACTGCTTCACACTGTATTCCTGCATCTGAAACAACTTGTGTGTGTACATTTGAGCCGGTAAGTGTCCTCCGGGTCAGAAACTAATGCAGTTGTAATGCTACTGAAAAAGCTTGAAATAGAGGACTGCCATGAATGGCCTAGCTGTTGGGGTCCTGCTCTCTTCTGCTACAACCAGCTGTGGCAAATAATTCTCCCAGTGGGATCAAGTTCCCACCTGCAAAATACTTTTTTGCTCCTGTTGTATCCTTCATCTGTGTCCCACCAGTAGGTGAAGAGCAACCAAGAGAAATGAATCTGGAAAAGAGAGTTGTATCACAACCTGCATTTTTATTTTATTAATTTATATATATTAATGTTTGAATAGGGTCATGCAAATAGATAAGAATATCTGATTAAGAAATATGTAAGTAATATTAACACTGGCAATAATTATTAGACATCCAATAAATCTACTTTTTCCATAACAATAGTGAAATAATGCCAAGACAGCAGCGAAGGGACATTGTCTGTTCAGTCCCTGTTCAAAGCAGCAAGTACGTCCTGCTCCAGAATATTCCCACACAATGACTTATAGAAAAGAAGGGTGGGAATTAAGATAAATGGGGATCACTCTGAAAGGCAGGGAGAAAGGAAACAGTAAATGCTGGTGTAGTGTATAAATTGGCTCTTGGTGCCCGGGGTAGTTGGAGGTGTCTGTGAAACTAATCAGTGCTAAGGGACAGCGATTTGTGTCAGCTATTTTTCTGTCCAAAGGACTGAAATATCTGAGGGACAGAGGTTTTGTGTTCCTCTGTGTTAACACCTAGGTTATTTTGGATCTCAGTGTACTGTTACTGGTGTTACAAATAAGAATTCCCTTAGCATTGCATATCACAGAATCACAGAATCACCGGGTTGGAAGAGACCCACTGGATCATCGAGTCCAACCACTCCCACAAAACACTAAACCATGTCCCTCAGGACCTCGTCTACTCGTAACTTAAACACCTCCAGGGAAGGCGAATCAACCACCTCCCTGGGCAGCATATTCCAGTGCCTAATGACCCTTTCCATAAAAAACTTCCTCCTAATCTCTAGCCTAAACCTCCCCTGGCGGAGCTTGAGGCCATTCCCCCTTGTCCTGTCCCCTGACACCTGGGAGAAGAGGCCAGCTCCCTCCTTGACTATCTTTACTTTTTTATAAAAATAGAAATGAAAAGACTAAAATATATTTTGTTTCAGGAATTAATTACTTCAGGATCTGTAGCAAGTGATCCGATTCAGTAAGTGATACAGACTTTTAATGACTGAGTTGCACTGTCTTGGGGTAAAAGTTCAGAAAAGAGTTTCACCTCACTGAAAAGCAGGATTTTACTCCTGAATTCCTGGGAAGTTTCCACCTAAGCTAAGTGCCTTCTGTTTTCCTACCTCCCAGTTCTTTTGTCTCTGGAACTACTCATTAGAAACAGGGTCACTGCCTCATTTAAAGAACAACAAATGGAGGAAGCAAATCAACATTTCTTTCTGCATCTGGGAACAGCTTCGGTTAAATCCAAGTTACCCTTCTTCACAGACACCTGCAAATTGGTCTGATGGAGTCCAGTATCTTTGCAGATGAAGAAGAGAGACAATTGCTTGATGTAACACATTCTCTTTGTGGGTGAGAAATACTGGCCTTTCTTTCTAGGTTAGGTTGGGCAGCTCCCTTTTCCAACTGCTTGGTTTTAGGACTCTCATTCCTAGATGTTGAGCAGCTGATTTTAATTGCTTTATTTTTTTCTGAGAAACTAAGATCTTACCCTCAGCACCAATTGTGGGGTAATAAACTCATGAGGGCATCAAGCTGCTTAACCACCAGGCATGACAAATACTCACCTCCTAAGTCTCTTTTAGGGATCCCAGTCAAATCTTCCTTTCCTTTTCTGTTATTCCTATTCCAATTATTCCTTCTTCCTGCCCTCCAGTGTCTTTGAAAGGATTTGTTTGATTAGTAGCTACATTTTTCTACTTTAACCAGTGGAGTTTGACTCAACACACAGGTAGATGCCAGGAAAAATCACTTCTGTCAGGTCCAATGCCCAAGGTAGTGACAAGATCTCATCTTCAGTCAGCACAGTAATCCATTGGCACCAACACAGGAGCCACTAAGATAAAAGACCCCACACCTGTCTCCTTGCTGTTAGTGGCCATGTTCCAGTCCTCTTGGTGGGAAGCATTGGATCCTGCTCCCCAGGACTTCTTGGAGGAAGCTGGTAGGACCCTGTGTCCTTGCTTAGCGGAATAAAAACATCTACGTCTCATCCTGCCCTAATCAGACACAGCCTGCTTCCACCAGAGTTGGTGGTAAAAGTCCTAACTCCTTCCCTAACTTCTTCAAGCAAGATTCATGTTTGGTACTTGGAGTGTTTTACTGGCACATCAATAACGTTCCCCAGATACTTCAGGCTCCTTTATTTTTGTTTTATTGTTTACTCTGCTAGGGGGTAAGAGAGTCAGAGGCCAGGCATTTAAATTAAGATGACATTATTCAATCTTTCTACAGTGTGGTAAAGTTGTCATGGCCAGCTCTGGGGAGTCATTACCCTTCTGAACTTCGGGGTTCATGTTGGTTTTGATCTGTCATTGCAGTAATGAACTTTCTTTGTTTCCTTTATCAACAGGACAGTACCCACCTTCAGAGACAGACACCCAGATGAGAGATGCAGAGGCTGCCAGTACTACCTGTATGGGAAGCAGTGGTAAAAACGTTTGCCAGCCACTCGCTACTTGTCCCACTCTGTGAAACAAATAGGTGGACTAAGGGCTAATAACTCCAGTCCTTAATTTTTAATCTTGAGTTAATCCTGGATATTAAAAGGGATGGAAGGGCAAACTGGGTATTTTTTTGAGTTGTGTAGAGATGACAGAGTATAACATGGGTGAAAGTATGTGAGTGCTGTGGAGCCACAAAATTTCTGTGCTACTATACTTTGCATCCACAGTCATGTACTTCAAATTACTCACTTCATGAGATATGCTGGAGTAGGGGGCACAGAAATCAGAGATTCCAGATGACAAAAAGTGAAGAAATGGGCTTGTTTCTCTCCCAGACAGAATGTTTATTATGTTCCCCTTGCTTTCTTCTTTGAATCAGTATTTCTTCACAGTTTTTAAACCACACATCTTTGTAAAAGTCACAGCTTCCCACAATGTTATTAATTTCAGTTTGAGAGGATTGAAAGAGCAAGGACACAATTAAGTACACAGTATGAAATAGTTAGATATAACAGGAAACTGTAAAGCTTTATTTTTTAAAATGTTTCTCAACTCCAGCCCTAAGTGAAAGTGTAAAGCAAAAGATGCTGGACTTTTTAAATGTCAGAGTAATTTTGGCCTATCTCTGGCCTTTCCACTTGCTACGTTAAAGCAGCTCTGTTATTCTGTAAACTTCATAGTCTCAGCGGGAATACAGCACAATATTTGCCAGAGCTAGATTTAAGTGAAGGCAAAGTAAGTAGCTGCCTACCTTAACAAGGTGCTAGATGCTGCAGAACAATCAAATTTGCAAATATAAAATATTATTATTTGCCAGCAGTAAGTGTTTCCTGTTCACATTGGTGTAAAAAGGTAATACAGTTCTTCTAAGATTTTATTGACGAGTGAAGAAACCCATGGAGGAGGACACAGAAATATCTTTATGTCTGACACAAAAGGGGTGAAGGCTGGCAGTGGCTCCTGCTGCTTGGCTGTTTGAAGTGGCCTTTGGCAGGTGAGGAGTGAGGAGGCTGGTTGGGACAGATCTGCTAACCCCACAGAGAGCAACACACCTAAACACACTGCTGCTGCGGGAAGGCCTTCCTTCTACAAGCAAGTACTTTTAAAATAACTTTAGAGGGGGGTTGTTCAAAATAAACTGCCTTGCAGCCATAGGCAAAACTTGGGGTGTTTTTCTGTTCTTGCTCTTAGATTTAAATAGTTTTAAATTTTTATTCCACATGACCTGCAAAATGAGCTAAAGCAACTGTTCTGGGGGGTTTTTTTCTAACCGATTTCTTTTACTAGACAGAAGCTCTAGCATTTTAGGTTTCCAGCACCCGAAAACTGCAGTCTTGCAAGCTGGAATCTTTTAACTGGAAAGCAATAGAGAAATGACAGTGGTTCACAGTGAAAGAATGACTTCTGGGACCACATATTCAAGTCTCTCAGTTCTGGATCAACTGAGCAAATTAAGGTAAAATCCAGAGGGACAAATATACTGCACAGATTAGCTTGGGAAGCATCCTTTTATAGAAACAAGCAGGGAAGTACAATACAGTGCTTTATAAGTGCATTAAGTATACTTTATTCCTCAGCTCAGAGTTAATTCAAGCAATAAACTCACAGATTTCACAGAAGCTAAAGCTTCCTACAAATCTCATAACCAAGTTCCCTACCAAACCCCAGGGGAAGCTTTTATAATGATAACTCCTTTCCCCCACCTCCTAGCTGACCTGGAAGTGCTTAGAGAATTGTACTTAACCAAACTCTTGTCCTAAGACTTATTATTATTATTATTATTATTATTATTATTATTATTATTATTATTATTATTATTATTATTACCTGTGTTTTTCTCTGAACCTGTATATAAAAGAGAGGGGATTTCCCCTTGCACCAATTAAAACCCAAATCTCACCTCTCCTTTCTTCCCCCTCAACAAGAAGTTAACCCCTGCTAAGCTCTTTCCCCCAAGGCATCTATAAAGCCTCACAGGTGAGCTTGCTGCAGTGTAATGAGAATAAATCAGCACTGATCTTCCAACAGATAAAAACCAATCTTTTATTCTAGCCACCTGGCTCTGGACTTACCAAACAAGAGTCTATGGCTTGAGTTAGCTGGATTGTCTTCTCTTTTGCAATATTCTTGCTTTTGTATTTTTCTTCCTTTAGCAAGCCCTTTTGGAAGCAAAGGTGCTTTGTAACATCTTCAAGCTGGCATTTTTCTTTCCTAAAATCCACATTCTGATGGTTTACATTGGAGGAAATTACCTTGTTTTGTGTATGCTTATTCTCTTAAAGTCTTTCAGTTGTGTCAGAGCTCTTTTTTCACCAAGTCCTTGAAATACAGATGAGTTTGTTACACCTGGACAGAAGTAATATGGAAATACCTTTATTTCAGTGAAGGTTTAATTGTCATTAAATGTGGGTTTTATACCTTGGGGGAAACGAATAGATTTCTGTGGTTATACAGGTAAACTTGTCTTGTCTCCCTGTGGTTTTGACCATAAGAATGTAGAGTCAAGAATTGTAACGGTTCACTAAAATATTTTCTGTCTTAGATGTGCATAAATCATATAATTGTTTGCTTAATGAAGCTCTTAAGAATAACTAGAAACAATGAAATGCATTAAGGAGTCTAACAGAAGGATGGGCTGTAGTACCAAATTACTTCAGACTTTTATGATTGTTTGCAAGTAGGGAGTAAAGTGGCAGGATAAAACACTTCTCCAGTTCAATTTCTACCTCTTCACTCATTTCATATTAGAAGTAAGTGTTTTATAGGACTGCTTTCTTTTTATTCTCTGGTTCTGAAATACAAATACTGTTCTGTTGCCTTTAAACTTCACCTTTTCCTCTTATCTCATATGCTTTGAGGAGAACATCACAAAATAACATTGACTCCTGCTTTCCTTAGTACTTTTTAAAAATATTTCTGAGCAAAACAGTTATTGTAAATTTGTAATATGGATTTTGGTCTCTGCTGCTACCCACAATTTTTTTAAGTCTATCACAGGTGACAGAATAAGGAGTCCATGTTTTGAGCATTTCAAATGTGTGCCTTTTGTCTGCTGCTTTCTTTACTTTGTTCATTCTAGAAGGAGTGGTCTTTCTGAGAGAAAAAAGAAAAAAAGCTTCACAGAAGTATTTATCATTGGTCTCACATGCAGTGGGGGGTATTTGTACCAGATAGCAGCACAGATAGGTAGCTAGAGTTCATCTTGAGTTAAATTCTGGGAAAGCTGTGGGAGAACAAGCCTTCTGTTTAACTGGCATCTTGTATTTACAAGGGAGATTGTGTTGCTAAAACCCCGGCAGGCTAAATATTCCTTGTATTTAGAGGACCATGGTGTTAGCAGATCTGCTGCTCAATTTATAATGGCTGTCAGTGGTTTACTGATATTTTTTGTGCCCCTTACCCATTGTGATGTACTTAGGTGCATTTCTATATGTGTGCGTTTGAAATCTTCTCAAGAGCTGCATTTTTAGTTCAGTCACTGCTTGTGAGTTATTCCTTGGAAATGGAATGTTAATTGTGCTGGGGACAAAAGATGCTAATATTTATTTACATAAACAAAAAATATTATTTAATGCATAAATAATAGTTGTTAAAGCAATTTTCTTGTGGATTTGAAGAGAAAGATTGTCTTATTTTCACTCTTGGTGACTTAGA
This sequence comes from Piaya cayana, assembly GCA_013389865.1. NCBI lineage: Eukaryota > Metazoa > Chordata > Aves > Cuculiformes > Coccyzidae > Piaya > Piaya cayana. The sequence continues at coordinate 66,156 of WAAB01015462.1, read as the reverse complement.
GAAAAGTACATAGTTTTTCTACACTGCACTTTGTGCAGAAGGATAGGTAAACAGCCATGCTATTTATAAAAAAATGAGAATTAGAAGTAATTAGTGGAACAGCACAACTCGGAGGACTGGTAATAGGATCCAGAGCCTTTTCTCTTCCAGGTGTTCAGAATCTGGGTAATGAACATGTCATAAATACCTCCATAGCAAGGTCACCAGTTTCAGTGAGGCCTGCGTCAAGAATGGCAGGAAGGCATTAATACACGAGCATCAGTTGCTGGGAGAACATACACCATTTATGTCTGTTGCACAGAGGTGACTGTGTTGTTTGAACCCATACTAGCCCCATCACCAAGGGACACACTGCCAGGTGAGGCTGTCAATGTATGCCCTGGCATGGGCTGCACCTGTAGCTCTCCTGGGAGGACATCACAGACTAGAGCAGTTGCTGTTTTTGCTGTATGACTTCTGCTCAGTTCTCTTTACCTTATGTGGCTATGTAGGAATATGATGCCAAAAAGTCTGTAACAGTTTTATGTGCTGCAAGCCGCAAATTATGGTTTATTTTATGCAGGAGATGTAAACTAGATGACTATGCTAATTCTGTCCCGACACTGTAATTTTCAGTTTGTTTCCATGTAAAAAATCATTACTTAAAGGAAATGCCACACTTGCTAACCTCAATCCATACTCTTCCTGACCTGTAGAGGAGCAGGGCTGGATCTCAGGTGTGCCTTTTCTGTTTGAAGCAAAGCTGCTCACGGACTTGCGTATAACAAAGACCAAATTTTTATTTAGCTGAAGGTTTGTATTAACATCATTAAAAGTTTAGCTGTTGTTTTGAGCTTTTTCTCTTGAAAACAGCAAACAGTTTTGTCAGAAGCCATATCATGCCAGCATTAAAGAGAATTAATTCCTTTTTTATATATGGTAAATAGTCTGTGCATTTTTTTACTTCTACTCAGAGCATTAGCCTTGGAGCTTAGCAGCATATAGCTTTAAGTATTTCTAATTGAAAACCACAAAGCATTGTTTTCTCTTGGAGAACCAGCTCCCACTTTGGATTTAGGAAAGAATGCAACACTGAGATAATCTCACTTTTCCCATCATCATCCTTTCATTCTTCTTCACTCCCCCCTCCCCAGACACAAGGTGACATATCCAAGTACTTGTCCTTCAACAGATTCTACAGCAAGCAACAGAGCAGAAAGCCCTAATATCTATTCATTTCTAATCTGTCATTCTTAAAGTATTAAGGACAATTGACTTCACATGTCTCGGGTAATTAGAATAGTCATCCTTTGCTCTAGATTTTTAAAGTAAGTGTCTCAAACTCTTAATCAGTACATTTATTGATGTCTTTCAACACATCTGTTTCTTGTCAAGCGTGTATTAGATTTGAAAAAAAATCTTGCATACTGAATTGTGCATAATAATTGTATTAAAACCCTTTTTCTATTGCTTTTGTAATCAAATAAAATATATTAGTGACAACATAGTATTTTCCACATTCAGAGTAATCAATCTCTTTTTAATATGGAAATCTGCTCAAAAACAAATTAATAAATATAAATGTCAGGAGTTACATTTACACAAATGTTTTAGTACTTGTTTTCTCAAGTTTATATTTCCACATTAAGCAATATTAACTATGATAATAGCTAATACCATTTTACAAGCTTTAAGAGTCTCATAAAAAAAATGTTGGATTTCTTCAGTTGTTACTGATCTTGGCAAGAAAAAGAAGCCATTCCTCACCTCAGAAACCCGAGTCTTGACTTTGGCCGCTAACACAAGTTTGTGTAATTTTTATTAGCTGCAGATATAGGAGATTTCTGGGTATGGCTACACCTAAGTTGACTATCCTCAGTGCCCTCTATCTTCTCAACAGACAGTACTCTCCTGATCTGGCAGATCTGTGTTTATGAAAAGAGCAATCTTTAGGGCTTGCTAGGACATTGTCATTCTATAGTTATGACTATAGGAGCCTATCCACAAATAGATTTTTTTGAGGGCTCACTGTCACATTGCTCATTTCAGCTGTCCTATTCAAGATACTATTCCCTGGCATTTCTCTAGCAAGGAGCGGGCAAGTCTCTCAAAGGCTAGCGCTATGTATTTGGTGCCTTGATGCTTTAGAGCAAGTTACTCAAACCATCCTGCAAAGGAGTCTCAGGCTGATGTCCAATGCTGAACAGGAAACACAAAAAAGAACCAGTTGGGGGGGGCATTATTGACTTGAAGGCAGAGTGTGCTGCGGTTATCTCCTATTAACCACACTGCATCAAAAAACAGTGGAATGTTTCTACAGCAAGGAATTTGCATGGAGATCTGCAGCAATGAAATTGGGCCAATATAAAAAGCAAAGCTGGTCCCTCCATCCCTTTGCCAGTGTACAACTCACTCTCTAAGTCTTTCTGCTTTGTAGGATGGGATATATTTTCTGTCCCAGTCAGGACCTGGCTTGAACTCTTAAACTAAGAATCTTGTGTTTGGTTTTTTTCCATATTTGGCAATCAATTGTCATCAAATACTGAAGAGCAATATACTGTGGTAAAACAAAAGGTTAAGCTTACATTTGCGTTGTTACCATGTCCTAGCTATCACATAGGACATTTTCTAGACTCTTCTGCAGCAAATACTTTGTATATAGACTAGGAACCACATGTAGACACACATGCTGCTTAAATGAGTGTTGCAGGGTTCTTTTGCATACCTAGCTCATTGGAACAAATAGGGATGAGCTCTGGTAGTGCTTTTTTTTTACTGGCACTCTCTTTCCTGTACCTCCTCTTCTTCAATTGTGTCGGCTGTACTGAAAACAATACCAAGACAGAAACTCAAGGTGGTGGGGTGTTATCTAACCTGAGCCTTAAAGCAGTCCCTGTTCTCCCAGGAAAACTGCTTGCTCGTGATAAGAGAGCTCTTTATACCTAAGGGCTGTGTACATGATTCACTACAGGGGATACAAAAGAATATATTTGAGGTGTGCTTTTCTGGAGTTGTTCCCTTTTCAGTTAATTACTCCCCTCTTCATTTAATTTTTCTTTGAGATGGGTGAAAACAGGATTGTGAGGATGTGGAAAGAGACAATTCCTTACTGTGGAAGAATCTCATGAGTCTATAGACTCTGTGTATGCTAGTACCTGACAGGATACTCCACAGGTTTCAAATGAAACCCCAATTTCACCAGAGAGTGGAAGGGCCATGGGGTATAAGGTAGCTGCCAGTATCATGAGCACTGTGAGCACTTTCTCTTTCAAGACGTGTGTTTTTGAGTCACTCTATTGAGCAGAATAACTCGATTGCAGACAGGGGGTTACATCTGTCCAGCTAATATAGTGTTGCCTTTTTTTTGTGGTAATAACTGTACAGATCCAAGAAACAAAACCGCTGTCTTTACGTGCATGGTTATTTCCATCAGCCAAGGAGACAGATCTCAGGACTTCAATGTGTTGAATACACTGAAGTGGTTCTGAATTGTAAACCTACAATGCTGCTTTGTTCATAATGGATGGATTCTCTGATTTAACTTACTTTGCTTTTCCTTAAGAAGTGAATTGGTTCTGCGCATACATAATACTTTCTTCTTTTTGTAATATATTATTCAACATGGAATAATTAGTAATGCAAAGGTTGCACTGAATAGCAGAAGGAATAGCAGGGACAGTGTTTGCCTCCCACTGACCCATTTTTGTCTCTTTTTAAAGGATTAATTTCCTGATGACTGAACTATTTTAAACATAATATTTAACCTTCACCTTCTTCAGTTTGCATGCATATTAAATAAGCAAGCACTTTAAATTAAGGATTGTTGCTCCATTTTGAAAATTTGGGGGCCTATTCTGAAAACCATTGGTCTTATGAGTTATCTCAGTGGAATAATTGATGTAGAAATAGCTGTGGTTTTAAAATACAGATGATTTTACTTAGAATTTTTGCCTTCATTCAGTTCATTGGAAGGTACTTACCTGTGTCTGACTGCTTTGAAATTACTTTGTGTGGGTATCTAAACATACACACAGTGATGTATTGCTATGTTTATCACGGCTTCAGTTCACCGAGAGGCACTTCAACTGAGCTGCAAATTCAAAATTTTCCCATAGGAGAGCTAATTGACTTGTGGTTTTGTGGTTTATGGTGTCACCAAACCCGCTGACACAATTCTAGTGCAGTATTGAATGGAAGCTAATTTATTCTTATTCTAACTATTGACATAATGTTAATACAATGTCTACCTATACTTCTCTTCCCTAAGAAGACACTTTATAATTCAGTTAACATGGTAAATGTTGTATCAACTTGAGACATTATGACTCCATGGAAAAGTAATGTTTTAGTGAAATTTATATAGATTTTGGCTTTCTAAAATATGTAATACCGTATCAAGGGGAAAAATATTGACACTGGCTTCATTCAAACTTTTACTTCAGGTTTGAGACAAAAGGAAATTAGTTTCATAAAAGTGTCCAGTGCAATTTTATTGTTTATTAAAAGCCGTAAAATGTACCTAGATTTGCTGTTACATTATAAATCATAGGCTTTTTCAAAAGTAAGGTTACACAGACTGAATCTCTCTTTCTTCAGTTACATAGCCACAAAAAAGAGTTAACCCATGCAGTACAGTTTGTCAGAGTTCAGAAGCATATTGTTATGAATCCAAGAACTAGAAATGGGGCAAAGTGGAAGCAAGGGATAGAGTTAGGACTTAGTTTTATTTCAGTCTGACTCTGTTGACTTAAGAATAACAACTCAAAGCTTGAGTATGAACTCCCTCTAAGGCAGGAGCATTTTCACAGAGAAACAACGAAGGAGTTAGGATGGGGCATTGAAACCTTCATTCTTGGTTAAGGAACTGAATGAATTTGAAGTGAAAAGGTGGGATTTGTTTTCCACTCCTGGTCTAGAGGGCTTACATTCTCCTGAGTGGAGCTTATAAGGGTAATATTTTAGCCCAAGGCAGCAGAGCCAGTGAGGGCAGTTGCTATTCTGACTTCACTACCCATCCGCTTTCGACTGATGAGTGTGTTTGAAGTATGGACTGCAAGATTTTTAAGTCTCAGGTCTGAGTCTAAGCTTTCTTTATCCCAGAAGCTGATTTTTAGGCTAAATTATACTACTGTCCCTCAGGCCAACCATGGGTGGTATGGTAAAAATTAGCTGCTTTATGGTATGTTACTATTCACATTCTTGCTGGGGCAGATCCAGTTAGGATGTCTAGAAAGCACAAAGCAAACTGCAGCTGTAGCCACAACAAATAACAAGTGGGTTGCTGTGAACATTTTTATCTGCAATATGTATTAATTGTTCTTTAATTCCTGACAGGAGAAGATGAGTACAGCTGAAAAGAGAGGAATGTTACTTTATGCCTGGGGAGATGTGGGAAGCTGGAAGACAAGGCCTGGTGCTATTAATAACTGTTGTAATAAATCAGCATATGATACAAGTAATACATCAAAAGAAAAAAAAAGAAAAAGCTGTCTTGTAAAGCAGGACATAAAGCTGTGACATGTCTACTGTCTCTAGATAAAGGTTTGAATGGTTTTCCCAAGAAGTAACTTTATGCAAATGCATACTGTCATGTGAATAAGATTAAGGGAAGAAAGGCTATTTATGCATGAAATCCAAACATGCTTCTGGGGAAAGGAGAGGAGAAATAAACCCTTTCTTTCACCTCAGATACAGTATATGTGCAATGACTAAAAGAAGTGAATATGTCATCTGTATTGCTGACACTGATTTTTCACTAACACTTAGCATGAATCACAGTGATAAAAAACTGAGATGGAAAAGACCTATTGGAGCATCTCATCCATCTCCTTGTAAATACAGGACTCTCCTTGACAATTTCTGTACAAAACAGTTCACTGCTTGAGAGTTAGTGTCTTCATCAGTGACACTTCACACAGGCATTTCTAAGTCGTTACAGTGACTATGACATCAGTTCTTCACCTGAATATAGAAATAAAACAGTTCTGCTTTTCCAGATCAATGTCCTGGAGAAACTTTTGGCCCTATGCATAGCTGAAAGGTAAAATACATGTTGTTACTTTACAGCTTTACGATACAATAGGTTGTCTTTGCTTTCACGCACCACAGAAGATGTACAAACTGTTCATTTCGTCAACAGTAGCACAAAAAACAAGCAAAGGCAAATCCTTCGTTACAGCCAAGTCCAATAATGTAGAAGCATTTTGGGTAACACTAACCTGGATTCAGATAAGTAGAAAAGGTGCATATGGAGGTGTCTGTAGCTGCCAGGTTTTAGAACTTGTTCTGTACCATGTTTATGACGAACCTCAAGCTGCTCTGTCTCCTCCCGTCTTGGACTAGCCCCAAAAGAATTTGTTCTCACTCCCCTTCCTCAGTCCATGTCCCTTCTGCTGGGCTCTGCAGGAGGTTATGACATGTACCTGGCTGTGCTGGCTGTGCTCCCACCAAGGATCTCTAGAGCAGAGGATCAGCAGAGAGCAGCACAAAGCATTAGGGATGTAGACCATAGCCTGGCTCTTTGTAACCAATGAGGCAAGATTCAACAGGAATTTAGCATCAAGTTTGGCACTAATCCCTTTAAAAATAATAGAAATGTACCACTAGAAACAGAATTTGCTGGGAATGCTTTTGAAGGTGGACAGTTTATTAAGAGAGTCTGAAAGTCAACTTGTATTAACCAAAGCCCAGCATGTCTGTCCCTGTGGACCAATGAACTTCTCTGTGACTTGAGTTTTTTTTAATTCTGCTCTGGACTTTCTCCAGAAAATCAGTAATAATTACTATTTGTATTTTTGTAAGCTAAATGAAAGGATGCATTCTCTCTTGAAATTCTCCCTTAGCTTTCGCAATTAATTACGTTGTTCTTTTGTGTGATTAATCCTTGTCTTTGTATTACAACTTCACTTAATCAAACAGTGCTGTGTAGCATGACAAGGGTTCTTAAGTGTATGATATTTTCTCTTTTTTTATTGTCATTTTCTTTTATCTGCTACTCACATCTCTTCTAAACTTGTATCAAAGGCATGTTTTACTGAAAAACTAAAGAGTTATAAAATTATCAGGGGAAATTTGCATGAGATTATTGTAACTTGACATAGACCCCCTGCCGTGTGTGGAGCTACAAACTGATTTTTACCAGCTGAGGATATGTCCTTACATCACCAACACCCACTAAGGCAGTTTTCTGATAAAACTATTTCAACAGAAATTCAGTCAAAACCCCTAAATGACCTCAGGTTTTCTTTCTAAACCTTTACTAGATGAAATATATTAAAGCAAACTTACCTGACCACCTTAAATTAGATATTAAAATTATCCTCTTGCAATAGACCCACACTGGAAATGTTAGGCAGAAAGGAGCTGGTTTTGAGTGGTTTAGAGAAAGTCTTAAACACTTAGGTTGCTGTGCAATTTTGTGGCAAATCTTACTTCTTCCTTTGCAGACAGAGAAAGATTCTCTGTGGTGGAAGTGAAGCATGTCTGTCATTCCAGCATGGCATGGCTGCCATACTGCCAACATTAAATATTCAGAAGTCAGGAGACTGGTTTACATAGAGCAAAGTCCTTACTTTAGAATAAATCATTTTATCTTCCAGTTTCCTATTGGATGCAGATGGAACAACAGTGACAGGGGATGAGGAAAAGGCTGAGGTACTTAATGCCTTCTTTGCCTCAGTCTTTAATTGTAAAGAAAGGTGTTCCCCCTGTGTACAAACCCCAGAACTAGAGGAGCAAAATTAGGTTCCCATGGTCCGAGAGGAGGTGGTCAAAGCCTTGCTAGCCCGACTAGACACACAAGTCTATGGGGCCAGACAGGATTCACCCAAGAGTATTGAGGGAGCTGGTGGATGTACTGGCCAAACCCCTTTCCATCATCTTCCAACAGTCCTGGACTGGGGAAGTTCCACTGGACTGGAGGCTGGCTGATGTGCCCATCTACAAGAGTTGCAGGGAGGATCCAGGGAACTACAGGCC
>WAAB01015462.1:0-57521 GCA_013389865.1 Piaya cayana | reverse complement strand
TGTTTAGCCTGGAGAAGAGGAGGCTGAGAGGAGACCTCATTACTCTCTATGACTACCTGAAAGGAGGTTGTGGAGAGGAGGGAGCTGGCCTCTTCTCCCAAGTGACAGGGGACAGGACAAGAGGGAATGGCCTAAGCTCCACCAGGGGGGTTCAGGCTCAACATTAGGAAAAACATGTTTATGGAAAGGGTTGCTGGGCACTGGAACAGGCTGCCCAGGGAGATGGTTGATTCACCTTCCCTGGAGGTGTTTAAGGCATGGGTGGACGAGGTGCTGAGGGGCATGGTTTAGTGTTTGATAGGAATGGTTGGACTTGATGATCCAGTGGGTCTCTTCCAACCTGGTTGTTCTATGATTCTATGATTTTAAGGCATCCTTGTGTCATGTTTCCAAAGGCTCTTCCATAATTTAAAATGAATAAAAAAGCACACAAAATCAAGTTCAAGAAAGATGGCAACCTCATTGCTCCAGGACCTGGGGTTTAAAAGCAAGATTCCACCCACTTTGTAGTGGAAAAAGCAGAACTGGTTGAAGAGGAATGCTGGGGAAATGTAGTGGTTTTATCACCATAGAGGTGTCAGTGGGTCAAGGATGAGGTTGAATATCTATTAGCATGGAAACTCTCTCTCCCCTGAGTACAGCAGAGGATTGGCATTGCCCATCTGAAGCTCCACCAACGTGACCTGGACAAACATCAGCTGTTAGTAAATCACTGAGAAGGCTGCTTACTTTTCATTATGGAATCACGCTCACAGCTTAATAATGAAATAATTAGTGATGGCAGTAAATTAAATGTTCTGTGCCAGTGTAAATGTAAGTGTAGTGAATAGATAAGATGCTGAAAGACTGTGTTAAAATACACAGAACCACAGCAAATTCCTCTGGGAAGCCTGGAGTGCAAAGAATCATAGAATCATAGAATTGCCAGGTTGGAAGAGACCCACCGGATCATCGAGTCCAACCATAATGAGAATGGGCTGGCAGAGGAAAAGAGTGAAAACATAGAATTAGTATCTTCCATTAGGCATTTAATAAATGTTGAAAAGTAGACGACTGACCTGCATCAGCAGAATGTGAAGATGCATGCTTACCTTAAGCAAGGTTGTAATCTAATGAATAAAACAAAACAAAACAAAACAATACTGTGGGCTCACATGGCCCTGCTTGCATGAGTAATGCCAGGGATCTGCTTCTTGAACTGGGTCCTTTATGCAAATAATAAGTCACAAGCGTGGTAAGGATTTATTTTATGTTCTTTCAAATGAAGATGGGTTGACTGTATTCAGTATATTAAATCCTTCCTGCTGCTAAGCTTAAAGAAACTGATTCTCTTGTAACATATTTTGATTTGACTACTGTAGCTTCCAAATGCTATAAAGAACAAGAGTAGTTTGCCTTGGCCTCACACCTAGTTACAGTAGTGCTAATTTTAAAATTGCTCAAGAAACCCACATCTGGAGTCAATTGAGAGAATTTTAACCAGCTTTGGTGGTAATATGCAAGTATAGTTCATCCTTGTGTGTATTTCATCTTATAAGAAATAAGCCTCATTCCAAGACTCCTAGACATATTTCTTTGCTGTCTCATATATCAAGAGTATCAGACTAAGCAGATTGCTTAAAACTGGATATGTCCACTCTCTTATCCTAAACAACAGTGAATATTTTTGCCAACACTTCCATTTCCTGCAGTAGGAAAAAAAATACATAACCCTGAAGCCTTGGCCAGATCCTGCTTTCCTTGAAATGCATGGCAAATTAGTCAACAAAACACACTCTGCCTCAGTAGTGGGGGGAGAAATATAACAGCTGGAATTAACCAGTAGAAATAATGTGAAGCAGGCTGAAGTTTTGGATTAGGTTTAGTCTAACTGTGGGGTTCAAGTCTGAGCTTGCGTTCCTATCTGCCTGTGCCAAAATCACGGAAGTGACATCCAAAACCAGAACCAGAGATCAAGCCCTTTCAGCTCTGGTTTTGGCCTGAAGCCAGACCAAGGCTGCAGGCATACCTCCAGGAATTTAGTGCCAAGACACCCACGGGCTCCAGATTCAATGGTTTGAAACTCCAGTTTTCTGCTGTCAAAAATGGTGCAAGCAGAAGTAAGTAATTCCCTAGCTGCATGGACTCAGTTTCTTTGACTGTTTGCAGGGTGGGTGACCAGCTATATGTGAGACAGGCGTTAAACTAAACAAGTCCCCAAACTGGTTTTATTCTTTTTTTTTTTTCATCTGAAGGGACCACCACTGGTGAAAGGCTTGTTTCTTGTAGTGCCTCAAAAAGCTATTAAAGGCAATTGTCATGTTGGACAGACTGAGAGTTGAAATCTGGAGGTATCATCCTATTGGTTCTCCCAACATTTGCCTCCTCCACCCCTCTCTGACATGAATTTAATGCAGGTGCAGACACAAGCCTAACATAAGGGAGCAATTTTCTGATTCATTCATGTAAGACCCTGAGGGAGAGTAGGAACAAGATGTACAAAGGTAACGTGGCATTGTTAAAAAATTAACTTTGCTTCCATTTTATGGTGCCATACTGCTGTGTTGCTTGGTTACGCGGATCAGGAATTTAACTGTAAACAAGATAGTTCTCTCCACGGCCCCTAGGGTTTTCATCTCCATTTGAAAAGCATTTAGAAATGTGCATCTTTTGCCATAACCTTGAGTCTTTTCTTGCCATTGCTTGTACCCTTTGTGTCTGCTGCTGTTCCAGCAGTGCTAGCAGATGGAGGTGGTAGTGTCCATGCTAGCATGACCACTGCTGAGCTACAGCCACACTCCCCTCTGAATACTGCACATCTTCAAAGATAAGAAAGACTGCTTCTGACTTTTGTTTTGGTTTTCATTTGTACAAATCCTGGCAGCACAGTTTCCAAGCATTGGGAGCATGCCAGCTGGACTATGCAGTTATTCAAGCCATTGGGAGTGGGAAAGGGTTTAATTATCTTGGTATATTATTACATCACTAGTGGAAATTCTAATTTTTCCCTCAGAATCTTGATCTCCAGTGCTGTGTCTGCTCAGAGCTGTTAAATATGACAAGGTCATTTGCCTTGGTTTAGTAACAATGAGTGCTAACAAATTTGGGGGTTGCATGCGTTGTCATTGCTTAACAGGGTCATCCCTGTAACCACAGTGTTGCCTATGCCTCATACCCAGGAAACCACACATCAAATCAGATGTTAGATTACACTGCGTTATGTTGGAGTCTGTTTATAAAGATACAGCAAAACAAAACTTCCCTGCCTATTTAAACTCTAAACAAGATTAGGCAACTAATAAATGCAGAGAAGATGGGCAGAGAAAAGTGATGAACAGAGATTAAGAAGTGGGGCTGAAGATATGAACAAAACACTTTAATTGATAGGGCAAACTTTCAAAATATTTTTATCCTCTCTTTTCCTTCTGGCTCTGCAGATGGCAGGGGAAAACCTGACTTTTACAGCACTGTGTACTGAGGCAACATGTACTTTTGAAGTTTAGTCACCTGCTAATTACTAGTCTTTCATTAACAGCACAGAGACACAAATGATGAAGTACTTGCTTATATCCAGGAGACTTTATTGTTGAGGCTTAAAAAAAAAATCATTGGCTACATGCTTGTTAAGCATCGTGCTAAGGTTGCTTGGGCATACTCCTTTGTTTTTATTGTGGCTCACACAGATGGTTGATACTTCACTTATTATTTCTTATTTTAAAGAAAAGGCTAATTGCCTAAATGTCAGAAGTGCTAGGTATTGCTTGTCTTGGACAGAATGGGAATGTAACGTGGTCGCAGTTTATCCTAAATGTGGGTTGCTACTAGAGATTTGTTGTCTGGCTACCAACTTATAAGAACAGCATCATCACAGTTGCGGCCACAGCCAAGCAAGCTGCTTACATCCCGTGTTTTTTAGAAACAGTCTTGCACCAAGGGTGCTCTTCAAGGGAATATTTGAAGTCTGAGGCAAACATTAGAAAGAAATGCACTTGTTTGGTTAAGACTTCAGCCTTGACCTCCATCTTTAAGCCCTTGTTCATTATTAGTCATGTGTTTCCTGAATCAAAGGGAATATTTTTAGAGAGGGAAAATTGTTCTGGGACTGGAGCGTTACACGCCAAACAGACTTGCCCAGACGACAAATAGCCTTTGCATGATAGCCAAGGTTCATCCAGCTGCTCGGCCCCATACCAAGTGATTGATGGTGTTGATGTTCTAAATAGGCTTAAGATATGCCAAGTATCAGGGCTATTAAAAAAGTCCTTCATGTATATATAGTAGATAGGCAAGAAAGCATGTTCCCAGCATATGGCAATTCTGAATGTGGTGTCAGGAGTATAAGTAACCTCACAGAGTTTGTCTGGTTTCTGTCGAAGCTAGATGAAAACAGTTTTCTGTGCCGGAATGAGCAGGGTTATGCGAGGTCTGTGCAAAGCTTCCGATTACCACCTATTTTCTCTGTAACTGGACACCCTTCAGAGTTATAATAACATTTGATTTCTTAGCAGAGATCAATAAACTGGTTTCCTACCACAATTCTGAGGAGGAAAGAAGAATAGGAAGTGCTCAGAAGTCCCTGTCAGGGTTTTTTTATATCTCTTAAAGGAACGGGAAATTCATACCTGCTTAGTTTTATCTTGGTAACACAACAGTGCTGGTTCTTTCTACTAATCCACAAAGGCCTGTTCATCGATATCCCACAGGATCAAGCAGCTGCAGTGCAGAAGCAACAGTTTCATTAATCACTCCTTCCCCCCAGATAAACTTCCTTTATTTTGAAACTTCCCTCTGCTTTGCAGTAAATGCAGTCTCCTGGACAAAGAGGAGCTGCATGCCCACTGGGCAGGGAACAGAAGCACAGCCTGGAAAATGCTAGGATAGCGGAGGGTGAGCCGGTCTCTACTCCAGCTATGGGACAGGCAGAAGTTAGATTCAGAGGTGGTAGGTTTTCCCTCTGCTTGGTCATTTGGAGGTGATGGTTGACCTGCATTTGACCAAACCCTCCCTTACAGCTAGTAGGGTCTCAGACTCCTCGCTAAGGGACATTCTCTGGCAGGTCCTTACTTGGCATTTCACATCTTCATCTGCCTGGTATCTCCACTGGGAAATGCATGTTCCTGGGCCCACACGATGCCATAATCTTACATTTTAAAAGATTAACCCATCTTGGTTTTCTAAGAATGACACTGAGGAAATCATATTTTGTGAAAAGCCCTTGATGTTGTAGGCTGTTTCCTGGATAAAACCATTTCCTTGGTAATTGAAAGGTGAGTCAGGCTCACACATGCAAAACCAACTTCTCTACTAAATCACTCCAGTTTTGGGCCAGTTGATCTCTACTGGATGCTGCCATGAGAAAGTGAACAAGACAGCCTCTGCCACACACCAGGCAGGTAGTGGAAACTGGACATGAAAGAGAATAAAGTGACTGCAGGACAATCAATTTTAGCCAGATTGTACCAGTAAACTCAGGATCAGCAATGCTCTAAAACACCAACTGAGCAGTAGAGAATGGCATTTCATAACAGCCTGGGGTCACAAGACAGAGCAATCGCCCCAGGTTCCTTTTCCACCATGCCTAACTGTAACAAGCTTCTTAAGAGACAAGAGGTTTCAAAATGCCCTTTTCTGTCTGTCATCCCCACAGGCTAACTGGTATCAGCCATAATCCCAGAATCTGAATCTTTATTTATTGCCAACTCGCTTCTTGTTTGCAGTTTGCAGGTTGCGTCACCTGGGTAGGGAGCCAACAAGCTGTCAGTGGTGATTAGCAATTAAATCACACACCGTTCAGGGTTCTGTGGTGCCTCAAGTGATTTTGTTTGCATCTAGGCTTGGAGCAGAACAACAAGCACAGTTTAAATTCACATTGTAATTTAAGCATGGGTCTGTGTCTGTGCCTGGATGTTCTTATCTCTGCATGCTCCATTTCAATGGATCTCAAACTCCGCTCAAGGTCACCCAAGTTAAATCAGAAGTGAGAGCTCTGAGAATGACTGGAAAATGAATAATCACACATTTACTTGCAACTAATTCAATATCTAAATAAACCAGCTTTTTCAGTGGGTCCCTGTTTACAGTTAACGCACAATGTGACACATCAAATGTAATGCTGAGTAAAGCTGGTCACTGTAATGTTGTCCCTTCCAGGCTGAATTTAACCAAAGTTTAATTTCCATAGCTGCCTGAGTGGGTTACAACCTGCCTGCCCCTTGCACAGCTCTGATGTTGTTTGTGTTTCTAGGTACGGTGTCCAGAAGTCCTTTCTGCTGACACTGCTCTTTGTACGGGATGCTGACACATCACTCATCCAGGAGGGACGGCAGGTGGATATGTGTCCTGAAGCTGATGGGGAGAACATTGGTTCAAAAGGTGGAACATCTCATCTCAAAGCAAATATAAGCATGTGCTGGTTCATAGTGCCTACTATGGGATAACACAGGGTTGCATTATCTATTGCTAAGCAGTGCTTACACAGCATCAAGGTGCTTTCTGCTTCTCAGACCACCCCACCAGCAAGGAGGCTGGGGGTACACGAGAAGTCAGGAGGCGATACAGCCAGGACACCTGACCCCAACTGACCAAAGCAATATGCCATACCATATGGCATCAAGCTCAGCATATAAAGCTAGGTGAAGAAGGAGGAAGGGGGGGTGCATTCAGAGTGATGGTGTTTGTCCTTCCAAGTAACTGTTACACATGATGGGAGTCCTGCTTTCCTGAAGATGACTGAACACCTTCCTGCCGGTGGGAAGTGATGAATAAATTCCTTGTTTTGCTTTGCTTGTGTTTGTGGCTTTTGCTCTACTTATTAAACTGTCTTTATCTCAACCCATGAATTTTTTAACTTTTACTCTTCTGATTCTCTCTTCCATCACACTGAAGGGGAGCGAGCGAGTGCCTGTGTGCTGCTTAGTTGCCAGCTGAGGTTACACCATGACAAAATATAAAAAGTGGAACAGTGCCAAGAAGATAAATTGACGGCTTCTTTTGACCCAGGATGCTGGATCCTTGCAGATAAGGAGCTGCCCAGCTATAGCTCCTGAAAAAAAAGGATTATTGAACCCCTTTCTCCTCCGCAGTAGAAGCTATTGTATGGAAAATGTTGGTTCCTTCTGCCTTCTTACAACTTCATACTTATATACTTCTCTTAGAAGTGGCCAAAAGGAATATTTCACACTCAGAAAAACAAAATATTTTTTTCTTTTATGTAGAAGAATTGTAACATTCTAAGCTGTAATTTAAATTGTTTCATAGACAGTTGTACTTTTGGCTGCTAAATCAGAGAACTAAAAATTAGCTAATAACCCTGAATGATGCTGTGAATAGACTGTACACAAGCAATGGTTTATCAAACAACTTGCTTTTCTTATACCGCCTTTACTGCAAAAAAAATTATATGACTTTTTTGTTTATTGTCTTCCTTTCATGTGCACTGATGCAGCTGTAGTTAAATGGGTGTAAAATTAATATAACATAAGTTCAGTCACTACTTCAACTATAACTTGCATACATTAATATTAATTCATTGATCCTCTTGGAGCTTCCTTCGGTGAGCAATATAAAAGCTGAAGACAAGAGAAATCCACAGCAGAAATAGAAAACAAATAAAGTCCTTTGTGTTTTGGTCCAGTGCCCTGACAACACTTTCTCTTCTTACTCCTTGTAATAGAACATGTTTTGCAGAATTTTTATTATGACACTTGTGTAATTCAAACTCCTGTTAGTTGTTCTTATGGCCTTGTAGATTAACTGCCCCCTGTCTTCCTCTCTTTATCTAGAGGTATTTTCTTATTCCACTCAGCCCTTCACCAGGCTGAAATTCCCCAGTCCCTTAGGTTTTTCCCAGGTTACACAGATGTCTTATTCTTGCTGTCCCCCTGAGCTCTCCCCTGCCTCCGGGGTTTCAGTCCTTTGGGAAGATCAGTGCCCACCCTATCCTCCCCTTGCTGTAAGTATTTGAACACATTCTTACTATGAAATGAATTAGAACTAGACTTGCAGAAGTCAACAGCCGCTTTGGGTCACTGAAATGACAAAGCTGGTTCTGGTTCTTGCAAACATGCAAAGTTTTAAAATGCATCTAAGGAAAGTTTAGCTTTGGATATCCCCTGCCTGTGAGTGTTTGATCTGCTTCACAGCTTTGAGCCTCCAAGTTATTTACAACTAGCTATTTGTATTCTCAATGGGTTCCACTGTGTGAGGAAGCTGTTAAAAAATACATTCTAAAGAGATTATTTCACTTTATGTGATTTTTGCCAGCAGTGTGGTTGTTCAAAATGTTTTTTAAAACCTGTGCAGGGCACAACTATGAAGTTACAACTTAAAAGGTAGAGTCCTTCACTTGCTGAATGTGCTAAAGGGAGCTGCTGTTGGAGCACATTGAAAGCCCTGTGCACCATTGCTTGAAGGTTTAGTGGAATTTTTGCTTCCCTGTGTAGTAAAAAGTGATAAGGTTGTGCAGAAACAGGAGGGAAAAATTATTTTAAAATTGCTTCAATATGGCCCTTGTTATAACAGTATCTGAATTGGCCTGGGTATTTAAAAGAGAATTAGCCATAATGATCTCACTCTGTCGCTTTTCCTTTTGTTTCTACTTTTCCCAGGGAAAAAAACAAACCAAAACAAAACAATCAGTTTACCAGCAAAGTTCAGTGGGGTTTCTGCCTAGATCTCCCACGTCTGAAGCATTTCTCTACTGCATCCACATCTGCCCAGGGAAGGAGCATTAAGGGCACTCACAGAGCTCTAAAGTGGCATCAACAGAATAATTCCCATCTCATCCTACTGTCCTGATTAATGTCTGTTACCTAAAAAGAGGTGAACTCTGTTAACCAGGTCCAGCTGCAAGTGGAGCTGAGTGTGCCAGTTTGTCAGTAGCCTGAGCAGAGATCCTGTGGGCTGGGAAAGGGATCATGATTTCACATCTGTGTGGGAGTGGTCTCCAGAAGGACACTTGTTTGCTGTAGACAAAACAGCTGTGCAGGGAGGCTGAAAATTATGGGACTTCAGACAATCATCAAGCCCTGTAAGCATGTTTGCTCTCTGCTCAATCTCCAAAGTAGCAAATGTATCACATTCTTTAAAAAAGAGTAAAATATCATTTTACAAAATTTATTTTTGAGCTGGATCAGACTCAAGATTATTCAAATGAAATGGCAGACCTATTTTCTCCTGTCCTGTAAAGTAAATGAAATTTTTTTACTTGGAGCAATATTTTGGATCACTTTATAAAAGAAAAGAAAACAAATTAAAAAACGTGGATTTCTTATGGAAATGCAGATAACAGTTGCTAAAATTCTCAAAAGCAGACTGGTATCTACAAGTTTTATGCAAATGTGCTTTATGTGTGCTGCAGCAATAATGGGTAACCCCTTGCTTCCAAATGACTTGCTAAAAGCAGCTTTCTGGCCACAAGACAAGAATGGTTTCAGTTATTCAACTTTTATTTTGCTAGAAGCCTTTCTACCCTGTCATAAATTCTCTTTGCAGAATGCTGTGACAATAAATTCCTTAAAAGCAAGTACAAGTAGGGTAAGGTTTCTGTGGAGAGTTAATATCTGTTATTTAAGCAGCTGATTTATCCAAAGCATGTTTGTTTTTTTCCAGCCAGCTTTCTTGGTTCAAATTTGATTTGTACAAAATCTTGAAACAGCATATCTATTCAAAATAATCATGGTGAATTCAAAGGTTTCTGAATATTATTCTTAAGCCTGCAGAAATTTTTAAAAATTATACCCCAGTGGTACCTGCTGAATTTTGTGTGCCACACATTAAGCAGAATTAGTTTTGCTTTTTACCCATTGATTCTATCCAAACAAAAGTTTCCAGTACTGCATTTGCCATCCAAAAATCCTCTTAGTCTCCTTATTCTCTGTCTTAAAGTTTCACAAGTATTAAATTCCATACTGAAAAAATTGTCTTCACTCATACAATTTGATATCAAAAATGTTTGGAAGGCAAAGTAACCTTCCAAATGCTAGAAATCATCTGAAAGGGAACATTAATTGGGGTATGGAGTTTAATTATTTTTTTTCCAAAAGAAAAACCCTCTTACACACTTCTTAAGAAAAAATTTGGATAAAAAATAAAGAAGCTAATAGTGACTGGAAAAGATCTTCTGAAGAGTGATTATTTTTTTCCCCACTAGCAAAACAGGTATGGAAAATGTAAGTATGCACAGCTGTGTTTATTCCAATGATTAGACTTTCTATTTCTCTGTGACCTCTCTGCATTGAACTGGCAAGACACCTGGGTATGCTTTAAAGTGTCTCATTCATACATTTACATTTATTCAACTCGGACCTTTCTTTTTCCCTCTCAGGCCCTTTTCTTCTCTAAAAAGACCACAGGGGAAAAAAAAAAAAAGGAGAATGTGGTGCACTACTTCCTCACTCTATTTTTGTTTTCCTATTTGCAAGGTATTGGTAAAGACTCTGCTTTCTGCCCTTCCACATTTAAATGAAAGCATTAGCACTAATTTAATAGTGAGGATAAAATCTTTTTCAGGGCTTTTTCACTCTGAATAAAAGGGAAGAGAGAGCTGCAGTGTATAGTGCAATGTGACTGCACATGCAGTGTACCAGGAGTGCAATAGAAGCTAAGCTCCACTGTCTGCATTCACTGTGCTCTATATCTACTCTTGCATTTTATTTATGCAGAATACACGTGCATTTATAATCTAGGCTATCCTTGCACTAGTACCCAGCTGCTGTAGTTGATATTGATGGATGCTTAACTGATATGGAGATATTTGCTTACAAAAAATAAAGTTGGCACAGAAATTTTGCAGCCCAGACTATGTTGCTGATGTGGAAGAGAGACAGGAGTTAAAGGGCTTCCTCACTCTCATCAAAGAAGTATAGTACAGAGCTGAAACTCCCCCTAAATCTTCTGAGTCTTAATCCAATGCCCTACCTGCTACTTCAGACTTCTTCTGCAAATATGCATCAGGTGTGGAGGCAGAGCTTCCTCTGTGAGTCTCCAAGCTCCAAAACTCTGTCATATTTGTTTCTCTTCTATTATCATTGAAACCAAAAGCAGGATTTTCACTAACTGAAAGTTGCCATATCAATTCAAGTCTGATTTCCTCAAGCTTATTATAGTAACTCTCCGGGCTTCTTTGGATATCTGAATATTCCAGAGGACTAAATACAGACTGCAAACTCTTAGAGTTACTATAAACTGAACAAATATAACTGAATATACACAGAATTAAAGTAAATGAAATTGCAATGAGAAGCATCTGTACATAAGGCACTCGTTTTCCTTTCAAGCTATATGAATTCATTAGCTGGCCTTCATGCTGTATGCTGTGTACAATACAATATTTTGTATCACCTCCCCTGTCAAATTAGCTTTCCTCTTTTTCCACTTCGAAATCGTAACTCAGAAGATCTGAACTGTTACCGGGTATTAGTGAAAATTGTGTTTCATTTGCTGTTTTGATCATTTTTACAGGAAAAGTTTAGGAAGGTGTGACTCCCTAATGTGTTAATTTTTACTTCGTATATGATTAGGATGTGTTTGTGTTTCCTAGGGATCGACCCTGTCTGGCCGTCCAAAGCTTTCCACTGGGGTCAGTAGCAGTGGTCCATGCTCAGTATCCAGCCAGAGTGGCCTCCCCATGCAGAATCAAGCTATATGCTCTCAGGATGTATTTAAACACGATCCAAAGAGAGAATTACTGGGACATTTCTTGTGCCTTCACTCCTGAGCACGGCTGAAAAGACCTGAAACTCAAAAGCAAGAAAACTCAACATCATAACCCATCTCTTCATGCACCCCCCAACATCATGCTTCAGAGCTGGGGAAATGTAAGCAGATCAAAAACATTTCACAGCAGAGCAATCCTGTAATTACATTTGTACCAAAGTGTAAACAAAAGAACTAAGATAAATGGGTGTCTGTGTATTTGTTTGTCTGCCTTTGGCTAGCCTGAAAAATGTACTGAAATCTATAGAGCTGCATCTTTATAGTTTGGTTATGGAATAGAGAGATAAGCAACTTTGGCAACACACAAGATATAAGAAAATGAGGAGAGTAAATGCAAGGAGTAGAAACAGCTAGGCTGGAAAGAGAGGGAGAGGAAGCAGTAATGGGAATGCGGTTGAAATCTGCTCTTCACACTTGAACTGGAAGGCTGTTCAGGTGGGATGTTTAATATGAAGCCAGACAAAGTACTAGCTTATAAGTTTGTGTTGCTAAGCTTGTGTTTTACAGGAATCAGCTGGTACTGAAAGGGGTAGATACATGAAGTATTTTCCTCTGGTGGCAAAGCTGAATTATCAGGTTTCCACTATCTCCATAAAACTATTTCATTTAAGGAAAAGACTATTTCCCCCCCAACTCCTAGTATTTTATAAACTTGTATCAGCTCGCTCGCCTAGTTCTTAACATTGCTGCAAAGAACTTGTCCTGCTGAGCATGAATTGAAGCACCCCAGCAGGGACAGCAAGGCAGGAGCACCGTGGGTGGAGGTGACAGGGGACACCGTACAGAAATGTCCCCTCTGCCACCAAAGGAACCGCTTGCTCTTAAGAACCCTCGGTAGCTTTATCGAGACTTCCCTTTGCTCAGTGGAGGGAGATGGGGGAACGAGTGAGGGAGATAGAGAGAGAACGACTGTCAGAGTTCAAGTAGTTTAAGGACCAGCCCTCAATGAAATGTGAGGCTGAGAGGAGGACTGGAGAGAAGGGGTGGGAGCGGGCAGGCGCCCACGCCCTGGCCCTGTGGGCGGGAAGGTGGTGCCCCTGCCGCCTTCACCCCTCCCACCCTTCAGCCACATTAAAGCCCGATTATTCGCGTTTGATGTCGACGGGGTAGGGCTTCGCCGCTCTCGGATCCCTTCCCCGAGGGGCTGGGGTTCACGGGACGGGCAGGCAGGAGCCTGGAGAAGAGGAGGCTGAGGGGGGGGCCTCATTGCTCTCTACAACTCCATGAAAGGAGGTAGTGGAGAGGAGGGAGTTGGGTTCTTCTCCCAAGTGACAGGACAAGAGGGAACGGCCTCAAGCTCCACCAGGGGAGGTTCAGGCTGGACATCAGGAACAAACTTTTTATAGGAAGGGTCATCGGGCGCTGGCAGAGGCTGCCCAGGGAGGTGGTTGAGTCACCTTCCCTGGAGGTGTTTAAAAGATGGGTAGACGAGGTGCTTAGGGACATGGTTTTGTGGCAGGTTGGAATGGTTGCACTCGATGACCCAAGAGATCTTTTCCAACCTTACGATTCTATGATCGGCCATGCCAGCTGCGATGCTCCCAGCGGAGCCAGCCCTGGGACAGGGGCAAAAGGAGGGATGCTCGAACTCCCCGCAGAGCAACAGGGGCATGAGGGGCAAGGGGAAGGCGAGAGGGAAGGAAGAGGACTGAATTGACCCTTTTTCCCCCCTAACCATTCACATGCTCATCGGTTTTTATCAGGTTTTTTAGCTGCAGGGCGAAGTGTTTCTTTATAGTTCCTTCCAAAGCGCTGCTGCCAAATTCAGGCTGTGGTTGCAGCAGCTGTAACCCCCTGCCAGGTCCTGCGCGCCCCTGCTAAAGGAGCAGTTCAGGAGTGCTTGAGAGCGCTTGCATTGGGCTGGCTGGCAGAGTTTGGCATCCTCTAATGCCTCTGTGCATGCAGTGCTGTGAGCATTTTATAAGGAGGGGTTGCCAGTTTTCACAAAAGCCAAAATGGATGTGGTTGCTCCAAAATCCTGCCACTGTGCCCTCACTTCCCGGGTGCTGCAGGGGGCAGTGGGAACCAGGTATATTTTAGGGGCATCGCTGGCTCCCCTGGCTGCAGGCTGTGAGCACCTCTCTTCCCTGGCAAGGACTCACTGGTCAGTTGATGAGTACCATGAGCTGCTGGTGCTCACCCGATACCAAAAGGCAGGCAGAGGAGGGCCAGGTGTGAAATCCACAGGGATGACTAGCCTTGCTCCCTCCTCCCTGCCAAGCCCAATGCAACTGTCAGCATGGTGGCATCCTTCGGAAAGGGGCTGCAGGTGGACTGGAACTACACTGCAAGCTGAAACTACACAGCTCTGCCCTCTCTCAGGGCTCAAGACAAGGGGGTCATGTTCTTGCATTAGACACTTTTATGGCCTGTCTGGGGCTAGTTTCTCTTTCTTTGTTTTTTTGGGGTTTTTTTTTTCCTTCCTCAGTGAAGACTTGCTCATTTGTAATAGGAAGGCTCATTGTTTTCCTGTCTGATATTTCTTTGATTACTTAAAAAGAAATCCCAGAGGCTTGTTTTCACAAAATAGTGATTGCATAATTGATGTGATTATGATGTGTTTTGCTGTGTCACTGCAGCTTGGTTGATTATTTTGAGAAGCTCTGAGCACTGTTAATGCTGCCATGTGTTGTGCATGGCCTGGGCTTTCACCCTCCTCCACATAAGCCTTTCAAACACCCTTTTCTCCAGTGGGGATTGTATAAGACCTTCATCAATGCAAGGAAAGGATGCAGACCTGTAAACAGTTAATGCTAATTAAATGACAAATATCACAGGGTGAACTGCAAAACTTTTTCTGATTTAAATAATGACTTGCTGGTGTGAATAATTTCCCTAAAATCAGATTTATCATGTGGGTGAGTACACAAATAAAATCATGAGACCAAATTCTAGACCCTTTCTCTGGCTGAAAATGTACAGACAAAGCAAATTCAGACCAGCCAGGTGTGCTGGGAGGTATTTGTTTTTTTGGGGAAGAAGTGCAGCAAATCATTAAAGAAAATTATTAATTATAACCTGAGAATGTATCAGCTAGTTGCAGGTAGGAATATTTAAGACCTCACCCAGGAAAGATTGCAAGAGAGGATTGCCTTCTTATTTTGGCTAGGACTTTTTAATTATCTTCAACTTGAGGCTAGAGACCATCCTAAGAGGTATTTCTTTTGTCCCAGAGAATTTTTTTTTTTCATTTCTTTAATATGTTCTCCTTTTTATTTTTAATTCAGGGATGAAACATTACCCTTAGTAAAGCTTCTTTGACCAGATTTCCAGATTTCTGAACCTTTTGTTTTTCTCAACATGTGTGCAATTTTCACTATTTTTTGTCCAGCAGTGACCTCTGGAATTCCAGAATAATTTTCCCTCCCCTTCCTGGTGCCCTCATGTGACCCAGGAACGCAAACATCTGAGAGACCTCTGGGCATCTTCACATCTGCTGGTATATAAGATCAGAGCCATTGTGTGATGTATTTTTAACAGCAGGTGTTGGGCTTGGAGAAGGGTGTGTTGAGTTTTGAGGGGCTGGGCAGAATCTGCTCTTAATTCTTAGTTCCCAGGCTATTTAGGAACAGCTTAAAAACACAGTTAATCTGTTTGTACAAATTTAACATTGTAAAACCACAATAAGGAATTGCTAATCAAGTGCAATCTGGATTTAGTTTCAGCTTTGCATCATTTATGTCCTAAAAGAAAAACAAAAAAACCCACCCAGACCAAAAGAAAACCACCATCAAACTTTAAAGCCAAGTCCAACATTCTAGTTTACAACTTATTTTCATGAAATACTGTTGATCGATTACTTGTAGTCTGTTAATTATTATTCAGTCACAGTTTTAAATACAAACTCCTTACAGCAGCAAAAAAAAACAGTGTGGATGTTTTATCTTTTGCCAATTAACACAGTTTGAACATGACTTAAAATAGGCTGTTAACTCAGGGTCTGATTTGCAACTGCGTCCCTCCAGTTGTGCTGCTGCAATTTGGCTGATTTCCATGGCATTGCGGGAACCTCTGTTCAAAATGAGAGAAATGCTTCTTCTAATCGACACCCTCTATCC
The DNA here is from genome assembly GCA_013389865.1 of Piaya cayana. Classification (NCBI taxonomy): domain Eukaryota; kingdom Metazoa; phylum Chordata; class Aves; order Cuculiformes; family Coccyzidae; genus Piaya; species Piaya cayana. The sequence goes on along the minus strand of WAAB01015462.1, from coordinate 41,769 downwards.
ATGTGTAGAGGAGCCCATTGCACACCAAAGCCTCACATGTGACTCTTCCACAGTCCATTAGTGGAAATTTAGCTTCTAAATTAGAGTAACAATATAACCAGAGTGTTTTCCCCAAAATATCATTGCAATCCTATTTTCACAGAAATCTCTCATAAATTTTTTTATCAGACAAATCTAAAATGGTGCTTAGTGTTCAGTTATCTGCCAGGTATAAGTGGCATAAATGGATGATTACTTTAAATACATCTTCTCTGAGAAGGGAGTTATGGGACCTCACAAAAGCATCAAGCTGTGACTACTTTCAGGAAATCACATGGAAATAAATAAGATGATAAAGGTTGCCAGTCCTTAGATTCTCGTTGCCTCTTTAGGCAGATAACTGAATTCAGTATGAGCTGTAATTCCTTTCTGGTATTGTGAAAAAATAAATTATTTATTATTTGGGAGAAGAGACTGAATGACCTGACAGGTCCTTTCAGTCATAGCATCTATGATTATAAATTCTCACAGCATCCATTGCAGGGGTTTATCCACACTAAAATAAAAAAGAGAGATTGCATTGGTGGTAGATTCACCAGTAACATGGTTTCACCTTTCCACTTTTCTAGGCTACATTTGAACTTTACCACATGACCTGTTGGGTTTGACCATTTCTGCGTTGTTATTTTTAATAACAGACCAAGTGTGGGTACTTCTGAAATGCAAGACCCTTGCTGTGGATTGACTCAATCTGTTCTGGATTCATCCCAGGCACTGGGCAATGAATTTGTGCACTTTGTTTATCCTCCTTTAGTCTAAATTTTAATACAGAAAGACACTAAGAGGACGTGTGTGACCCTGACATCCTAGGAGCAACACAAAATGCCTTGCCTCCTCCCAGCTGCCTCCTGCTGATGCTGACACACTACTTGCTCTCTCAAAGCCAAACAAATAGCAGCCAAACAGAACTATATGTACTCAGCTTGATGCACTGATTGGGACCCACATCCTGCCCTTCACCTACATCAGACTTTATCCAGTGAGATGTGAGATGACAATAGTATCCAAATCCCTCTACCTTATATCCAGCAAAACATGCATTACATAGTCAGAGATGTGGCTTTCAGATGACCAAAGCAGTTTCTTGAAGAATAGGATGCCTGCACACGAAACTTCTTTTCATTTCTTTTTTTTTTTTAAGTTGGGTTGATTCTGCAATTGAGAAAATGGTGCTATTGACTGGGCATTTGTCAAGTTCTCATTCTTTGAGCTGGTGGACTTCATGGTACTGTAAATGCTGTTTACAGTCCTGCATGCCACATTCCCAGAATGACAGAGGACAACCACAAAGTTTTCATGGAGCATTTATGAGGAGGGATGGAGGAAACAGGAGCTCTAAAAGAAAGGCAAAAGTGATAGGATTTCTTAGCCTTAAAAACTAAGGGATGGCAAAAGCTAAAATGCTGAGGGATGGCAAAATGAGTCTAAGTCACAGGCTGCTGCAAAGAGGAAGGGCAAGATTTGACCTGGATATTTGTACAGGATAAAATAAGGCTCAATGGGAAGCTTCAGTAGGAAGAATTCATGATGAGTAAGGATAGCAAAGCAGCAGAGTAAGTTGTCTGAGAAAGCTATGGAGGCTTTTAAGAAGAGGTCAGTCAAACTGGATGACTGTAACAGCCCATTCTGCCTTGGGTTGAGATATCTTCAGAGATATATTTTTTCGGGCATATATTTTTTAGTGATTCTAAGGAAAGTAAGAGTTTTCCCGTTCACTTCAGTGTAAACAGAATGAAAAACTAAGTATAGGAGGTCTCTACTTTAGTAGAGGTGCTACCAAAGACAGTGGAGAACAGGTTTGAGAAAGCTGCCCTCTAGTCCCATCTGGGGCTGTGGAGTGTTAACAGTGGGTGGGGCTTCACATCCTGTAATGAGATACAGCAATGGGCATCTTCCCCAATATCAGACACCCATCACCATTCTGCAAATGCCACTAGCTTTATTGTGGTTGGAAATACTTTCAAAACATTTCTATTCCCAGTGGACTCTGTCCATAGGGTATTATGAAACCCATAGCGATTGTGAAAATTCATTTTATGCTAAGACTTGCTCCACAACTGATCTGAACTGACTTGGAATGGTTTTTAAGAAATATTAAAATAATTATGACTTGAATTTCAGACATCAGTTCTTGTATAGCTTGGTCATTGCATCTTTCAAAGGACAATAAACTTGACCAATAAAGCAGAGAAGCTATTGGCCAGCTATCCAGTCACAGTACTGAGGAAGTCAAAACAGGCATACAGGGCCCTTTCATCTTCATTGTGATTTTTTTAAGCTCCTAGAAACTTACTTCATTCCACTTAGAATACAATTTGTGTTACCCCTCAGATACTGAGGATGCTCTCAAACAGTACCCAGCAACCTACATAGTTGTCTTGAAGCAACAAATGCAGCATTTTCCCCCCGGCTTTCACCATTCTCAAGAGACTGGAGGCCAACCATCTCCTTCTGTCCTCTGCTAGACTTCTGCAGTTGTCAAGCATTGTCTTTCTTGCCTTTACCCTCCAAGCAAAACAGCTAGTGCTGGTAACAGCTGCACTCACCATTGGCAGATCTAAAAAGTCACTTCTGTTTTTTAGTACAAGGTGATGACAGGGGAAGGGGCAGTTAAAATCCCAAGAGCTATTAAGATAGAGTTTGAGAAAGATGAAGGGTGGCACCTGCAAGATAATGAGCAGGAGTTGGTAAGAGTGGATGCCTTGTGTTCCTGTGGATAGTGTTATAGAAGGTCCACTGATGCTCAGCCACCAGGTTGTTGAGACCTGACAAGCCCTACACACATTGTCACAACAATGAAGTGTCATAGGAACACACAGTCCCATTCTTGGACACTTCAGGCCTAGCTAATGCACTGGCTAAGGCCAGTGAGTGATTTCCAGAGGTCTCTAGTGCTGTTGCCTGCTGGAGCTAATGCTCTTTGTATAGTGTGCTGAGGCTGTTGCACTGAAAAAAGGAGCCAACAAAGAATAAGATGCTAAGCAGGTAGAAGGAAATAATGAGGACATAGAAAAGTTTAACTCTTGTCTTTCAGAAAGAATTTACTGCACTGTCCAAGCTGGTAAACATCATATATCTAGTCTCTACAGCAGCAAGTCCTCTCTCTTTCTTACAGTTAGTGTTTATGCTGACCCTTTCAGAGAGTAAACAGCCAGAGAAAGAGTATAACTTTTGCTTCAGTTCAGTAAATCCACAGCTAGTCTTTTCATCCATACCAGTTGTGGTTGATTTCTCCTTACTTGGCCCAATGGGTACCTCCCAAATGGCCCATGCACAAGGGGCATCTTCAAAAGCCCAAGTACCTTCAGCCACAGAAATTACTTGAGACTAGAACCTGTAAGACAGACAGGCTCCACTCACTTGAAGGGTATGAACCTGATCCCATACATGGTGTTCTGACCACTGAACCATGGAGATTCATCACCATTTTTCATACTGAGCTTTGCATGGTGCCTGATTAGGAAGATATGCTCTGAAAATTCATGTCAGGGGGTAATGCTTTGTTTGCAAATCCCAAAAGAACATAGATGTGATTTCAGTGCTTGGAGGCTCACACTGTTAAGACCTTGGCAAGTTCTGGCCTGATATTTAGGAATTTTTCTGGCAGGGAAATAGACACCTCCAGGTGTATGCAGCAGCTCAGTGGGAATGCAAATAGTGGTGCTGTGGCAGGTAAGTGGTGCTAGCTGACTAAACCTTTTTGCGAATCTAATCAAATCCACAGTAAATAAGGATAATATCTGAAATGCTGGAACAGTGATCTGAAGGAGATGCAGACTTGAGAAGGAAGAGACCAATAAAACCAAGATAGATCTAATGGAACAGAAAAATTCCATTTCATGAACTCCTCTGGTGAGGATTGTGTAGCAATATTTCATCCAGTGCCTCTACGCTTGTAGCTCACCTTTATTTATGGAAAAGGATGGCTAGAACATGACTGCCAGAATTAATCGTGTCCTGAGAGTGGGCTGAAATCTTACACTGTGTTTATGTAAAAACACAAGTGCTTCCATCCCTCCCTCCAGTCTTGATACATAGAAGTGCTTTGAGTTGCAAGCAGGCTAATTAGTCTGGTCTGTGCCTGCTTGTCAAATCTTTCTTGTGGTAGGAACATTTCTCACTGTTTTAAGTGAAAATTATTTTATTTTGGAGAAAACTGTCTTGTGTTTCAGATTTGGCCTTATCTGACAGGATTTTGGATAAGAAAAAGGCACCCTGCTCAGCAGGCTGCCCATTCAATGGCCAGAAGCAGTGCCTCATACACTTGTTTGGTGCAGCGCTTGCAGATGGATGTGAGCAGCAATGGCACTTTGTGGGAGCTCAACCCTCTTCACCTCATCTCTCGTGGCATCAGGATTTCTTTTCATGGGCTATTGCTGCCTTATGGGCTATTACAGCCTGGCGCCCCAGAGAGCCTACCTTATCTCCATCCCCCTTGCTGAGGCTTAGGCCAGTCAAGCTGGGTGCCCTTCTCAAAGATCCTTTGAGTTCTGGTTCATGCAACCAGCATCTATTTCAAGTCCTGTAGTAGGGCTATTACACTTCATACTTAAGACCTTCTGAATCCGGGCAAAATACTATCTTATCTATTACTAAGAGCTGAGCTGCTTTTATTTTTGTTAGCAAAACATGTTTTTCTTCTTGGCCGTTCTTTTGTGTAGCATTTACATTTTGATGTGGAGAAGATATTTTAGCATGCAAATGCATCTAACCTCAACAGAATGGTTATTGTTGCATGCAGTCTGTGCATGCAGTGGTGTTGTGGAAGAAAGCAGATTTTCCCTGTGATGTACAGATAAATTCACCTCAACCTCTAAAATGGGTGCTATTGTTGCTTTTCTCTGCACATTGTATAGGAAACACAGGGGAAGAGCAGACATGAAATAGATTTTTTTTAAGCAAACTCCAGACTGAACAATAGATTAACTGAGTTTCTTCAAGGTTTCAGTGCCATCAAATGTTATTGTTGACACTCTGAATGTAGCAATAGTTGTTACGCTACTTAGAGTGGTGTAGTTCTAGAAACAGGAACTGTGAAAAGACTGTGTCTAGAAGGTACTAATAATCTTTTGATACCTGTATTTTTGCCATTCTTTGTTTTTATAATGAGAGCATTAGTGTGCAGGGGAGAAATCATGTGTGTCCTTAATAAAGAACGAAGTAGCACAGTTGTTATCATCTTGAGTATCATATTCATTTAAAATCAAGTAGGCAACTCAAAGGTTAAGAGGTTTAATGTTCCTGAACTGTACAATTGAAGCACTGTAGTCCAGGTTATTGTTAGCAATTATTCAAAGTGCTTGGGGGGAGGGGGGATTTGAAACTGCATTTTCCAGAATAAAGTCCCCCACAACTTCAGCCATCAATGCAGAGTGACCATTTAACAGACAGATGCTTCTACACAAAGTGCTTCACAAGATACTATCATGACATAATTTTCTTCCAGATATTTATATGCTGTTAGATAACCATCCTCAAACAATCTTCAGTTTCTCTTTAGTTTTCATGCCAAATATGTTTCCAATGAGAATCAGAAAGCTTAAGCAGCACTATCTTTAGAGATTAATGTGATATTCCATGTGCAGTCCTCCTAACATGAGGGATGTGCCATTTATTTGCAGCTTTTCTAAGCACAAGAAAGAAGCTTTACTAAAACAGATACTGTACCTAATGGGCTGTGGGATATAAAACAGTAAGCAGAGGATGACTGATACAGTGAGTAAATTCTGAAAGAAACCAGCTAACTAGATTGGAGAGAAAAAGGCTAATGAGGAATTACAGATAGATTCAGTGTGTGTTAAATGCAAGGCTGAACTCCACGACTAAAGCACAGGCAACTATAAAAGCTAATTGATATGGACATGGATGATTACTACATAGCATCCACAAATAAGCAGTTAAAATATGGTTCCTACGATACGCAGAGGTGGTGGTGCACATGGTGGAAAAGATGTATAAGAGTCTGAATTCGCTCAAGGAACTAAAGAATAGGAACACTACAAAACATAAGAAAAGTAACCGTTTACTGAAAGGCAAAGATCCAGACTTTCTTGCCTACTTTTTATGCCTTTAATCCCTCCAGGATATTCTAGAAGCAACAAAACTGCTGGGTGTTTTGTATTACTTCTCTTTTACTTGACCAGACACAGCTGTGTTGTCTTTCTTTGGTCACTTAATAGAGACTCGTTGGCAAATACATGTACTATGGGCTGGGTGTTCTCAGCCAGGTTCTTAAACTTGCAGCCTTCTACTCTGGTAGATAATTTACAACCTGGTGCCTACAAATCAATAACTTTCAATTGTAACTGTTTAATCTGCTAACACAATTTATGGAAGTTACAGCTTAGACTCCATTTGAGCAGCATCAGTTTGTATTAGCTGTATCTCAACAAGCTGAATTTCTTTCTAAACTGTAACAAAACCCACCCGAGGGTGAATTCATTCTTGTTTAGGGATCCTCCCAGAGCACAGAAGGATACTAAGACAAACCATATGGGTGTCCTTTCTTTGTCTTTCCTGATGCTCACATCATTACAGTTTTCTTTTACTAAGCTCGGAATTTTGAAGTTCCTTTAATATTTGCTGCAATATGTAAGACTATGCTTGAAGGAAGACTTTTCATAGTGGTGTCCAACAGCTTTTCCAGATCCTTTTACACTTTTGTACAAGAAGAAGTCACCAGTACCTCCATGCATATTGTGCCCCATATGAAGATTAAACAAACTTCATGACATAATTTGCTAGTCAACAAATCAAGGAGTTTCATGAACTGACACATAAATTTAGCTCCACAGTACAGTCTCCTCAGTTTTCAACAGCACATCATGTCTCAGAATCAGTAGTCAAAGCCTCCTTGCTATCACACAAGAAGGACACTGTCTGAAGTGGCTGAGGTACAGTTCCTTCAGAATGGATAAAATAAAATGCAAAGAAGAAAATGGGATAGAGCCAAGAGGTGGAACAACAGGCATCACCTTTACCAACATGTTCCCTGATTTACAGCTGTGCAGATGCTCCAGTGATTAAGATATATAGGAATCCTTTAGAATTAGTTCCTAGGCTGTGTGCAGAAGTAACCTAGAAACCAAAGTACTCCTCCTGGCCCTGACTGCATCTTGCAAAAATCTCTTTCAGGGCCCTGGCACTGGTCACACTGAGGGTGAGGATTGGAAGTCCCAGAATCCAGCAGTAATACTGACCCATGATGATGGGGACTGTGGTGGGAATGCCTTACTCATTCAGTCAGTGTCACAAATCACCAGCATTAAAAAAGACAAAACCTGAAGGAGGAAGTATCTGTCTATGCTTCTCTATCTAGCTGGTTCCCCTCACTTCTGGCATGATCCTGTCCTTCTCTGATTGACTCATAACCAGTTCTGCTTCATCCAAGCCACAGCTGCGTCAAGGTACAGTAAAAGCAAATCAACCCTACGAGCTTTGTCTGTGTTTCGTGACAGTTTAATCGCTGAATACTGCCTCTGTGTTGAAATATTTCCCCTTGGAGTTTTGGATAGCAGGATTATATCAAAGCAAAGAGAACCAAAACATGAAAAAAGGCATTCAACTTTATCCAAATCCTTTGGAATCAATACAAAAACACCTCTCATGATGCCTTTGCAGTCAGTGATCATGCACACTTGTCCTGAACCCTTCACCTTGTGGAGTCATAGTGGCTCACAACTCAGATGAAAGACCTGCATTTTGTAATCTTCTTTTCAGTGACGTCAGTGATGAGATAAGTTAGAGGATGCAGCCTAGAAGGATAGTCAATATCAACATCCATGCCAACTGAAATGGAGAAAAGGTACCCAACAGTGTGATCTGATGAGAAATATATTACGCCCGGGGCCAGATTGACTTTAATGGCAATCAGAAATTAGTACCAAAGTATTAAGAGTTAGACTGCACTGTATCAGGCCAAGTGAAAATAGGGTCAGAGGAACAATTTCTATACCACCAGTGCCTGTTTCAGCTTAAGATTCTGAGTGCATAGTCATATTTTCCTCTGTGTTGTATTTTTATGGCATCTGATAGTATATTGCAAATGTGACACAAATTGCTGTATTAAGATTAAAAAAAAAAAAAAAAAGCAAAATAGGAAGATGATAGAATCGAGTACTGAGCACTGCTAACATGGGACCTGAGAGCTTTCACTCTTCACTGGAATAACCATAACCATCCAGAGACCCTTGTTTGTTGGTATTGTTCTTTAAGTGCCCTGGCAGGGTGGAGTTGGGAGAGTCATAAAGATTTTGGATGACTCTGTTGTGTTATGTTAATGAAGTGGTTTGCAGGTGGGGGCCGGAGCTTTTCAGGCAGGCGGCAGGGAGATTTTGGGATGGGCGGTTGCCATGAGAGGCTAGTTGCTAGGGCAGTGACCAATGGGAGTTTACCTGATGTTTTGGCCTGCTTGCCCTATATAAACAGGTGAACCCTAAATAAAGGATGACTTCATTTGAAATCATATTGATTTGGCCGTGAAGTTCTCTGGCCCCCACCGCGTTACTTGTTCACTCTTTTTGTTAAAAATATCTAATCAAGCCAATATTACTAATGTGTACAAAAAAATTACCCTGTACACAAATAACACTGATCTAAGGAAAACACTTTTTCCAGTGATGTTATAAAAATTATAGGTTGTTGCACCCACCAAAGTTATTTTAGCAGAGCTGTGCTGTTAGCACTGGAAGTAAGCCATGTTTTCATAGTCGGATGAAAGATCTTTCTAAGGTCATGCCCACTAAGTGCTTAATTGAAAAGGCTAAATGGAATTCACACTTCTCAGGCAATTGTTTTATTATGATCAGTATGAGTATTCGCAGTGTAATGTTTAAAATCTTGGAAATAAAACAAGCCGGTATCTAAGAGCAATTATATTACGTATCACATTGAAAAGATTGTGATTTCTGGCTTTCACTTACAAAATATAACTTATCATACTAACATATCATACAATGAAATTAACATTTGTTACCTTACTCTGGCCTTTCAATCGTAAGCTTCTGTTTTCACAGTTCTGCAGAAAAAGAATCCACTTAAAAATAATAGAAATCAAGAAATCACTTTTTCATACTGAGACCTACCAACACTCATGTAACATTATGCACCATGTAAATGGTATAGAGCGTTAAAGAACAGACAGCAAAATGTCAGTGCATGGATTTTGGATCCTCCAGAATTCACAGCGTGTTTGGGTTTTTTTTCTCACACCTCCTCTAGGTAAATCTAGACTAAAACACAGTGGATAGATTCACAAACCCAGACTTTGATTATCCACCACAAATGAACCCTGCTAGCGTGAACCTAATTAATAGATAACCCATGGAGACATACTTCTAGGTGATGCTAGGCAAGACCTCTGCTCTGCCCATCAGCCTTTAGCTATTATCAGGGTGTCTCTGCAGGAAATGGCTTTCATGCCATTGCAATGAATGGCCACCAACATCCTCCATGAGTTTGTCTAAACCTTTTCTGAAACACAAATACCTCAGACCTCTGTGACAGCCTGGGCAATGCACTCCTCTGCAGAGCCACAGAGGTATAGAAAAGGGCAGGGAACTGTCAGTACGCTGGGATGTTGATATGGTCTTGCAGTGTTGGGCTGGACTTCAGCAACAATTCTGTCACCTTCATGCGTGGTATTCTTGTAAGCAACTTAGGGAGAAATATCAGAGGGCAGGTGCATAACTGACTGGGTACTACACCCAGGGAAGAGTTTAGTGTTTCAACACTAAAATCACAAAGTATCTCAAATACAAACCCCTCTCCTGCAGGATTCTGTCTTGAACACACTGCTTTTTTAACCTTTACTAAGCTGAGTGATCAAATAGAAAGTCTACTCACTACAGCTACAGATTATATGATATTGCAGAGATTGCTAGCAGATCAGAGAACAAACTTGAATTCAGACTGATCTGGACAAGTCAAAGAAATAGCCTTTAAAAAAAAAAAGAAAGAAAATCTAATAAATACATGCAAAGTGCTAAACTTAGACTTAGACTTAGACTTAGTTGAATAAAAGGACAAGATGGAGGAAAAACTGGTTAGGGAGCAGTTCTTCAGAAAAGGAGACTGGCATTACAGTGGATCACATCCTGAGAGTGAATCAACACTATCATGCTGTTGCAGAGAAGTCAGACTTTGTTTTGGGTGTTTGGTGTATGTTCCTATACCAGAGCACATCTTGTGGGGCATTTGCTGTCATCCTTCTGCTCCATGAAACACTAGCTCTGCCTCAGCTTTGCACTTTGGTTTGGCTACTGTGCAACAAGAAAAGCGAGGATCTCTCAGAGGCAACCCAGAGGAAAATGATCCAAAACATCCTTCAAGGAGGGACTGAGGAAATATCACAAGCAACACCAAAGGAGAACCATCTTCAAGTATGTAAGAGGCCATCGCCAAGAAAAAAACATCTGACTTTTGCTTGTACAGTGTTAAGAGGCACCAGTATGCTTTAATTGTACCCAGAAAGACTCAGGATAACCACTTTACGAAAAACCTTCCTCATACTACAGATAGTGGAACACTGAGGTTCACTGGGTGGCAAAGCTATGTAGCAGTAATTATTAAAATTTTTATGAACCACTTGGACAAACATCTCTTAAAGGCAGCATGGATACGCTAAGTCCCTTCCAGTCTTTCCCTTTGATTATTTTGGATGTGCATCATGTCCATGGGAATTTGATGTGGAGTCTTTGCAGGACAATTTCTCAGGCTACTTGGGAAAAGTCGCTCCAACAAGTAGGAAACAGGGTTATTACCAGTATGTCTGACAGGGGCAAAAAGCATCTCTGAGGGACAGGAGTCTTGTCATTCAGACAGGCTTCTGGTTTTGCTCATTCTTCAGGCTTAGCCCACCACTGGAATCAAATGCCAGCTTTTCAAAGGGCTTTTGTGGTATCACAAATGAACAAAAACCCACTTTGCTTTCCTTTTTTTTTTTTTAATACTAATTCATCCATCCTGGCACCACAATCCACAGGCTTAAATCACATTGCATATATCAGTGCCATCTTCAGATGAAAATGTTTATCATGTAATTACTCAAAACTGTGTAGAAGCAACTGCGCTTGTTTACATCACTGCATGCCAGGAAAGCAGGGGGCATAATTTGTAGTGTCTCCATTATTATTTATACAAATCCCAGGTTTCGTGACTGGGAAGTACAGAATTTATACAGGTAAACGGAAATAAGCCATCATTAAAAGATGAAAATATGGGTCTATAGTCCCTGACACTGTGTATCAAGTGCGAATGGCATATAAATTCTGACCCAGGAGGGGAAAGACAGGGTTTGCCTTCTCAAGAGGGCTTACAATTTTTTAAAAAATAATTCAGTCTAAAAAGGTTTTTCTTTCCAGCTAGATATGCCATTTTTCGTTCTTGTGCACACACAGGTCAAGGGAAGGCCATCAATCCATGGCTCATAAACTAGTTTCTAAAAACTTCTTTACTTTGGGAAGTGCTAAGATCAGGCCTCCTTTACTTCGCCTTCTTTTACTTATTTATTTATGAATCCAAAGCCTGGGTTCTTTAGAAAAGGGGGGAAATTGCTTTCAAGTTAATTTTAGATGTAGAAGCAAATGCTGACCACAAAAATGCTTTCAAAGGGTCACAGCACTGTCTGGAAACTGAGTTGTCCTGACACTTCCTAATATCAGGGATAAGGCAAATTCCTTTTGCCTTGATTTGAGGTATTGATCTTACTCAGGTTTTTATAAGTTAAAAACTCTATTCTACAAAATCAAACTTTGTGAGGACTTTTACCTTGGTTATTCTTAGCATTTTTACACCCACATCCTCCAAGAGTGACTCTGAAGTCATATTCATCACCGAGTTGGTTTTATCACTAAGTTCTGTACCCTTTTCCTTTTTCCTTTTCCTGTAGTTACCTCACAGCCAGACCTATTGCAGCTTAGGCTGTGCTCTCCCACAAAACTCTCCCTCCTGCTGTGCTGTCCTCACAGCTGTGATCACCAGGAACATTTTGGTTGTTACAAAGCAACAACAGTACCTCTGCCCTGGTGCTGCGAGGTGAAGAGCTAGCTGCTCTAAAAGCATTGCTTTAAAAAATGGGGTTCACTACATGCCCCATTCCCTGACAGTTCTCTACTTTCTTCCAGCCAGCAGCTCCCCTCTGGCTGGGAGCACTCCTGCTCACCCACACTCACACCACAACATCTCCTCCAAGGGCAGGGCCCAGAATGTTTTCATGGAAGCCTTTTAGGTCAGGCTTCTACAAGATTAAAAGAATATTTGTCTGCATAGGACAGGCGAGGAGGAAAAGGACATCCAAGTTGTCTCAAACATTGGAGACAGTGAGGTTCTCACCAGACGTTCCCAATGAAAAAAGTATCCTGTATGGATAGATCATCCTCCTGGGACAGTCCAGGTGCTCTATGAACAATATCATCAAAAAAGCATCACCATTTAAAAGCAAGAATGACAGGACTATGGCAAGGTGGGGTGACTGACACCTGCTTCAGGGCGAGAAATGCCACATGGTGTGTCAGTGTCCATGCAGAGGGTAGTTGTGGTTTCTGAAGCTTCACATGGGCACATGAAGGTGGTGTGACTTAGCCTAGGAAAGACTTTGATGTGTTGTGATTTGCTTGCTTGCAGCATGGAACCCCTTGTTATGATGGTTCTGTACCTTCATTTGAAGGCATATTAAACCATTTCATTTTAAAGATCTACCAGATAAATGGCAGAGCAAGCCTTTGAGCATACTGGTAATACGTGCTTATGTTACTTTATCTCTGGGTAAGGGCCAAAGTGGTTTCTGCCTGTGTGCATGTACCTATGTAATTAGCCCACAAATTCAGACACAAATAAAACTAACCAGGCAGTTAATGTAAATAATCAGGACCACGATACACATCACTCACAAAATGTGATTCCTGTGCATTGAGAAGACACAGGGACTAGAAAAAAGTTAAAGAAACTTCAACTTTCAGTTCAGTCTCTGGGAAGAGCTGTGGGAGAACACAGATACCTATCTAAAAAGGGGAGCAAAGCAGAACCAGTTTCCATGCACAAGCACTTGAGACAGTAAAACCAATGGCAGAATATAACTAGCAGTGGAGAAGAGGAGTCATGGTTTGAACAGGCTTCTGATTTGGAAGTTTGCTGCTCTGGAGGATGTAGCAGGGCAGGTGGCAACTCCAACCCTCATGCCTCCTGACCTGGGCTCACCAACCAAGAGCTCAAGCAAAGCCAAGCTCAGGCCACTTGCTGTTAGATAAGATGTTTATATTCCAGCTGCCTGGACTGCACAGTAGAAGAATCTGGAGCCACAGTCACGCATTTAGTATCGTCTCCCAGAAGTTTTGAAGAGAGCTTCGCCCCATGGGCTAGGCTTCAGGGTGTGCACCTCAGGTAGTGCCTGTAGAGCAGCCTCCAGGGACCTCCACCTAACACTTTTTTCCTTCCCTCAAATGTGGCATGGTCATGACCACAGGTGCCACTGCAGTGGCAGGGGATGCTTTGTAAACTGATCTTCAACCTCCCTGTCTTTGTGTCACCTAGCATGAACCAGGACATGATGTGGCAGTGCAGACTCCTGCTGCCCATGGTAGCCCCTGTTTACTATCAGTGGAGTCATGCTGGCATCAGTAATGATAGAAAAATTCAAGGGGGAAGCCTGGAGGGCAGTCTCCCAAGATACTTTCTACAGATGCTTTCCCAGAGCACAACAGTTGTTTCACAATATCCAATGGCCTGTTTCTTGTCTACCCCAATACTGAGGTCAGAGGACCTGCCACTGGTGGCACACCCAGGCACTGTCACATGCTGCGGGGGGATGTGAGGGAACGGAAACACATGGAAGTACAACACTATTACAGAGACTTATGGCTGTAATATTTATTAGCACAATTTGTGAAGCAGACAACATCCACTACATGATGCAATATAAAGGAGAAATGTGTGGAAACCGTAAATCTTTTTGAGGACAATTGGAGTAAGCCCTTGTTAATTTTTAATGCAAAGAAGGACAAACATCACAGAAATTTCAAACATCTTTTTTTACTGTTCCCAGCCTTATCTCATCTCCAAAGAGTAGGCTTGAACCCAGCAGGGAAAGGACATCCTGTATCATCCCCAGCTATCTCTCACTCTGCTATTTTCATCCCCTTTCCCTTGTTTTTCACCAGGAGCTGCTGCTTCTTTTTTAATAATAAAAGGAAAGGCATATACATTTGCAAGGCAGGTAACTATTTATTAGTATGGTCACAGGCAGGGAGACAGGGAGTTGTAAAACCCGATACCCCATCTGACACAGTGGGCCCAGCAGATCCTGTGGGAGGATGGGGCTGTGCGTTACCTACAGGCTGGCAGCCTGGGCATCACTGATGCAATGTTTCAGCTCTAGAGAGTGCAATGGGAATACTGCTGAAATTCTTTTGCGTCCTTTGTAACAACCTGGATGCATACCATTTTTTCTGTTGAAGAAGAATAAATTGAAGGGAATAGTTGAAATTAAGAAAGAGTTCTGGGCTTTGAAACATGATAGCTTTAATTAACTGTTCTCAATGGCAATGACACTGGGTAAGCGCAGTGGTTCTTGAGGGTTGCATTGAGCTCTAGTTTTGCTTGGAAGTATCACTGATGGGAAAATGGACATCTCCTACTAATTCCTGAAATTGAGAAAATTGCTTGCTTTTCCTTGTGATGAACACCTACAAGCTCCAACACCGAAGGGGAAGAAAGGTTGGACAGATGAAATTAGTTCTGCCAAGTGTACCCCTCCCATCTTCTGCCTCTGCCGTCTCCAACATTAACACTCCCCAAAGAACAAGTAAGAGCATCCTGCAGCTGTTTTCCACACAGTAACTTGCTTCAGTAAGTATTTTGAAGCAGTCACTATGCTTGACAGAAAAGTTTTCAGCTAAAAGTGCAAAGGAGTGCAGGGGATGCACCAAGGTCACTCTGTTCCTGCATGTACGTGCATATAAAAGAAAGTAAGTGATGGCCATGGCACTGGTGCATAGGAAATGTTTTGCAGCATCTGCAGCTCTTTGGTACTGACTGGAGATGCAGGTAGACTTCATCTCCATTTGCAGAAATCTTGTCACCTCACAAATTACCAATCCTTTTTTTCATGCACAGCCACAAGACCTAAGTACTCTGTCTGGTTCAGAAGGGTGTCTGGTCACACGTTAGAGCCATTTGTAGCGCTACATATATGCAAGTCCCAGCCTACAGTTTGTGCTGCAATAGTACTTGGTATTACTTGTCACCACACCTTCTTCCCACCACTCAGGTATGTACACCTTAATTTATGAGGCATGATGAGGCATATGGATTTCTATCCTGAGATAAACATGTTGAAGGTCTCTGTGTGTACTTACCACTTCACATCCATTTCTCTGATTCAGGTGGTCAGGGAAACAAGTAGTTTGATTCCCAAAATGACCGGGGGGTAACAGCACTTCTGAACCTTTGTTTGCAGTCTTGTGCAGTGTTCAGGACCCCAGGCAGGGCAGGGGAACATGAGCCATTGACTCCACATGTGTGGTGTGACTGGATGTGACTGGCACAAGTGATGTTGAGTCACGCATGCCACCAGCCAGATAATGCACCCCTGTCTGTCTGGACTTGGGGGACAGGAGCTGCTGGCCTTGTAGGGTCTCTTATGAGTTGGTACCTGGATCTATTTCCATGGACTCATGCCTCAGTACAGCATTGGCTGCCAATACAAAAGCAGCTTGCCACCTTTTACCACTATCGACTACCCTTCTACCATTCAACGTAGTAATGCTTACGAAGTCAAGGTTTCATGATTTAACTTAGGTTCTTAGATTGTTACTGATGTTAGCAGCATCACTGACTTTAAATTATTCAAGAGGATTTATAGATTCTGGCACCTTAATAATTGTCACTTGATCATTTTAAATACTAGACATAGCAATAAGACATCATATTAAGACTTGAGTAAGTCTTAATATCATGACAGTGACAGGGATATGTTATTGTTCAGTCCATTATAATTTAAGTAACAACAAAATTTCACCTACCCATATTTTAAGTATTTTTGAAGTAGAAATATTGACAGAAAGCTAAATATCCTCAAGTGCCACAAATTTCCCCAAAGTATCTCTGTATCTTTTACACTTAATTTCACAGCTGCAAATCGATTCCAAGTCAATGATCTGACTTTTTTCTACCTGTGTTTGCAGAAGCCATATGAGCTAGTGACTAGAGAAGATAAGGGCACATACTTACAAAATTTTACAAGTGTCCAGTGAGAAGTCATGTCAAATTCTGTGTAGCATTCTGACATTCCACTCTTGTGAGGGACCTAGAGATGGTTCCCACAATCAAGCAGAGTTGGCTTCTGTGGCCCAGGAAGTACCTTTCCAGTCCTCCTGTCATCTGTGCTAACTGGTATATGAGAATGAGTTGAATTGATTTATTTTTTGTGACTATTCAAATAATTCCAAGAGCACAACCTCACTTTAAAGAGTACAGAAGCCCATATTGAGCTGCAGCAATAGGATATCTCATTTGGCTTAAAATTACTGACCAGGGTGCAAGCAAGGACATAACTGGGTTTCTCAAGTCTGACATACTAGTATTTGAAACTTCATTGTTGGTGTCTCAGTTCTCAGCTCTGCTGGAATCATAGGGATTTTTACCACTAGTTTTAGTGGTGCAAGATTATGACTTCTAGAATCAGCTGAAATTAGTAGAATGATCCATATTTCCAGTGACATCACTAAGATCAGAATCTGCCCTTGTTCTCTTTCTTGTTGACCCATCAGATTTAGAAGCATGATCTTAAATTCTTCTAAAAGTTTGTTAGACTCCCATCTCCAGGCCTTGTCTTCAGCATTGCCTGCTGCTCTGTTGAGCATTCCTCTTCCCCCAAAGAGGGTTTCAACTCCTAGACCTGCACCTCCAACCCTGCTGCCCCAGACCCACCCCTGAAAGGGGTACTCCCATCCAGGGTGGAGCGCCTTGCCTTGTGCTGGCTGATATGTGGTAACTCTCCACCCCTGAATATAAAAGGCAGCTGTTCCTCACAGTGTGCTAAGAGAGGCAGCAGCTTCTGCAAAACAGCTAATGAGACGCACCTTGCCAGGAGGGATGTAAGGTACGGAGTGCAGGCTCCCAAGGACCCCAGAAGCATAGGGTATAATGTAACTACATGAAGGTCCTTGTTCCTGTGACTGGCTTTGCTAGCTTTTCCCTATTAAGGACTCTGAAGGCAGTGTTTGCAGCATATAATGCTATGCATCCCCCATAGTGCCCATGTTAAAGTACCAGCTCTTGGCCACAAAGGTGATGGCTCCTCCAACGCACATATGGTTGGCCACTGCATCCAGCCATCCTCTAAGGAGCCTTCCCTCCCCAGTGACTGCGCAGGACGGCATGTCTGCCTTGCTTCATTGCCCACGCTGCGTGCCTCATATTGCACTGGGCATGTACCCACGCGCACACACGTCTCTTCTCCCCTTTCACCTCCTCCCCTCAGGTCCAAATGCATCCATAAGTGCTATGGGAAGTGCACCTGATGATCTCAAAACCACAGCACCGGGCACAGAGCATCACAAAAACAACTCTTGTGAGAGCTGGGGACTCACGCAACTAAAGTTTAACTGATCAGATAGTGATACCTAGATTTTTATCCATTTTCACGGTGTTTTCCAAGTATTAGTAGTTCTTTGCTTTATGAGTTTGACAGACATTTGGATTTTGAAATGGTACATTAAAAAAATGGTTGTGATGTCATGTAATGTGTCAAAGTGAACAAAAAACAAACAACTGGATCTTCATTAGCAAGAAGGAGAGGTTATTTATAGTTTAAAGATTCCTTTTAATCTGCAGCTGTATCTGGCATCAATTGGAATAGAGAAGTGTAATATGATCACAGTACAGGAACATGAATTTCTGCTATCAGTGCTGTTCATGTACTATTAAAAGGGACAGAGAAACTCAGTCACAAAGGGAAAACTAAATTAAATTGTCATAAATGCCACCAATAATGTATGGATGCATGCAGATGTATTTAAATTGGCAGGAACTGATGCTCTCTTTGCAAGGAATATTCACACTGAGCCTCACACATCAGTGAATTTCATGTGAAATTTATGTAAGTAACTACATCCATCTTATACCACTGAAAATGCATGGGAAGTATCACTGTACCATGGCCAGTCCACCAACTTTGTGGTCAGGATTTTCTTCAGTGCTTTGTGAGGCAGGAAAAGCATTCCTTTCTATTTGTATACATTTTAAAGTAAAGCTAGAAATTATTTTTAATGATACGAATATGAGCCTATATAAGAGCAGAGCTCTCAAGATGCAGTTGAGGGCAGTAAATCTTATTTTCTACCAAGATGAACAGGTTTTGCAGGCTTAACATGCCTTAAGGCAGCAGTACTCTACACACCCAATTTTTTACACATCACAGCAAGACAGGTTCATGTCTGGTGTAATCCCTGTACCTCCAGAACTTTTCCACACTGGCAAATTGACCTTAGAAGAAAGCAGTATGCTGCAGTTTTCCACTCAAGGACAAATTTTTCTTCTATTTTCCCTAGACCGCATGGCTTAGCCATTTCAGATGGACAGGATGCCCTACAAGGTCAACTTTGAGCAGTCCAAGCAAGAAAAATGACAAAAATCCTCATTCAGTGGACAACTGTTATAAAAATCAGAGATGAGCAGGACATTGTGGTACAGACCTTGTTAAAAGGCCTTTTATGGAAGCGGTTTTGTATGGAATCTCACACAACGTCCCTTTTCCTTGTGGCTTGGAGCTCGCACGCCTTTCCTTTCAAGCAGCAGCCCTCCTTCACAGCTGAGCGTCCACCTCTCTTCTGCTACACCCATGCAAACTTTGCCTCACCACAGGAAACAAGCTGTTCTAGTTCAAATTCTCCTCTCTCCTTGTCAACTTGCAGAAAGGAAGACAGAAACTGCTGCCTCCACGTTGCTCAACATGCTGGGCATTTGAAAGGGCTTTTAGGTGAACATGGGGCTGAAGTGTCTGTCTCCACCCACTCTCCTTTTGCCAAAGAGGCAAGAGGGGAAAAAAATCATTTATAGATAGCCTCTGTCACTGTTTTCACTGGGTTGCTGGATGTACATGCATGTGTCTAGGAGTTTCTGCTATAAACACCTTCCTGTTTTGCAGGAGAAGAGGGTTTTTTCTGCATGCACAATTGACTCAGACTTTTTTGTCCTGCAGGAAGAGTTGCGGGATTAACTTTGAGTACTTTGATATTTGGCGATGAAAATCTCACACAGACATGAGGCTCAGTGAATTCTTCCTTCTCACATTTTACACACCCAGAAGTTGGACATGCTTGACAGATGACAGCTTCTGTCCTGTAAATGGTCTCTTGAGGCTTAATCCAAAGAGCAACAGAGATATCGTGAAACTTGGTCCTGCTCTACTGAAAAATCAAGCAGCCAGCTTCAGGCATGAAATTCACACGGCCAAGTTAGACTCTAATGATCAAATTCACAGCTGTGAAAGGCTTTGGCATGGTTAGCTGGAGCTACCAAAGACAAAGGCACGACAGAGGCACATGTAAAGCAGTGTCCTTCTCACAAGCAGACAGAAGGTACATCTCTCAGGTGGCACTCATCCTTCAGTATTGGTGCCCGATTCAGGAATGAGGTAGAGTGACTTGGCCAGTGTACATGTCTCTGATGACAAGAAAGGAGGAGGAACTGCTGACAGCACAAGCCGTAAACTCATTCAGGAAGAGAAAGACCTAGCCACCAGAGCTTGCTCAACCTGAGAAGATTCAGTTTCACAGGTCTGACCTGCTGTAAGATTTCTGGGGCATGTAAAGCATCTCAGGGGACTGAGCTACATAATAGACTGCATAGTGTGCTAACTTGGATATTATCTCTATCATCCAGTTTGTAACTTGTAAGTACATAGGCATGCTTTCTTCCCATATTCAGAAATTATAGAGCAAAGTTGTGGTTCTCAGATTTCTCAACTACAAAACAAATCTCTCCTGGAGGGATAATGAGAGATGGAGTGGTAATGAGGCAAAGGATACAGAGGCATAGGGTGCATTTCTTTCGCATAGACAAGAAGTTGATAAAAGCATTTGTCTGTAAGTCTTCTTCACATCAGCATTCCTGATAAAAATAACTTACATTAACTACAGATAAAGTATTTCTTCTTAGAAGTAGAGAGAAAAACAAATCTGAAAAGCAGCTATTGCCTGATGCTATTTCAAGATAAGTGTGGTTGCTACAGGATTTCTTCTCTAAATCTTCCAGTAGGACGTTCACACCTCCACACATAAATGGCATGAAATACCCCTGTGAAAGCATTGGCTCTATATAGGAGCAGGGATAGTTATGATCTTTCTTTGATAGTCTCAGAAGAAAATTATTATGTACTAATTATATAACTGAGAGATTTACTACTTATTTATCCATTATTTATTTCACTAATGCCCTCAGCTTGGCTTTCTGTATCAAAAACTAACACTCCATTCTTAGGAAGTGTCATTCAGTTCTTCAAGACACTGAAGGGAAACAATGTTTCTTCAGCTGTTAAACTAGTGAAAAACACAGAACTGAGCAGAGTTAATGGGAAACTAGACTAACTTTAGCTAAACTTCAGTGACATCAGCTGATGGCTTACTTGCCTAATTTTAGAATATGAAATGGTTTTGATGAGCTATCATTGATAGAAAACTGTCATGTTATTTTAAACTCTGCTTTGAGTTGCATCATTTCTGCTGAGTCAATGTAACATTGAGAGCTCCTGGTACAGGATGGCCCATCCTGGGTTTGAGCACAGCGGAATTCAAAAGCCTGTCCTGCTGAGGGCTGTCTTCTTCCTGAGGAAGCCATGCATTTGCCTTCAAAACAGAAACATTATGTAGAATGTGAAGGAACAGCATCTGATTTAAGAAATTGTGGACTAATTAGAGTGGGTAATACTTTTTCATCAGGACTTTGCCGGATGAAAAATGCACAACTGTCAACACTGAAACTTTACAAGAATGTCTCATTTCATCAACTTATTTTCACACACAAAATTGAGGAGAAATTCCCTGAAAATTGAAATCTTTTGTTGTAAGATTTTCAAAATTAAGGATTCAGTGTTTCTTTACAAAAAAACCTTTTGACTTAAGATGCCTTTCAACTTTCTTTCAAATAAAATTGAAAACATTTTTTAAAATCTCAATTTCAAAATAAATCACTTCATCTAGGGATCAAACAAAATATTCCATTTAAGTGGTCAGAAGGGCTTTTTATTCTTTGGAGATGCTGATGAATCAGGAAAAAAATCTTTCTTTCTTCACTCTGATATATACTGTGTTGGAGCTGCTTTGATATTTGATATTTATTACCTTAATCTTATTTGTGCCTAAGCATTACAGACTATAATGACTCCATCCTTGCCTGATGTTAGAAGCTTAAACGCTGTGGGCCTGAATAGTACTGAGACGGAAACCCACTTAGGGATCACCAATGCTTTTGACATAAACCAAGANAAATCTCACCTTTGCCACTCACAGTCACAAAACATGGGTGTAAATAGAGGATATAATAACTGTGAAACCTGATTAGAAGAGAAATTGAATGTAGGAGAAAATCAACTTGAATGAAATGTAAAGATATTATAGTGCTCCGATTAACTTTAAATCTATTTAAGAATATATCTGAGAGCTGATAAACAAACTGTCGTGTTTTCAATGACTAATAAAAATAGTCTTGAGCCAGAGTTGATCTGGATATAGATATTTGCTTTTAGCAAATAACGTTTGTATGGGCTTTGAATACATACAGGGGAGCTGCCCATCATCTGCATTTTATGAGTACATCTCTTATTTTTAATTCAGACACTAGGGAATGTTGGTCTTTGTGTAGATGGTTTTCAATGCATTAAGAAAAATACTTTTTTGGAAAAGAAAAGGAACCTTTTGCCACCAGAAACCTGGAATTATCACATTAGGACCATCCTGGTTGGCTTCTCTGTCGAGTTTTGGCTTCAAGTGGTATGAATAAAGACATTTATATTTAAAGTTAGAATACTGTAGAGGTTTGTACTGAAGGTTTTCTTTCTCTATTTGGCTTTAATGTAGCAGTCATTATCAAGGTAACTGAGCATCCTACAGACTTTACTCTCATTGCTTAGGAAAGTATTATCTCCCATTTTCCAAGGAAAAAAATGAGTTTGACTTGAGGAGAGACCAACCTCCCAGAGAGAAAGTATTAGGAAGGGAACTAAGTTCATTGGACCTCCAGTATGCTGTGACAGTCACAAGCCTGTTCTTTCTGGCAAGCGCTGTTGCAGGCATCAGTGTTGGAAATCTGCCCTTTTCTCTGTGGGCAGTACAAGGTCAGGGAAACCCTAAAGAGTGACCAACCATGACATACCTATGCAGTTCTAGGTTTGGATCTTGAAGATACCCTCACTAACTTCATAATTTGGATTCAAGCATTTATTTCAGGGCTATTAATACTTACACAAAGAAATCTGAATACATACGAGCTGAGCCTCTGAACTGTATCCCTTCTTCATAGTGGTCTCGCAGTCTTTCCATGGTAAATATGTTAGTGATCACTATTAAGAGTGGGTTCAGCCAATTCCATGGAAAATACATTACACTGAGATCTTGAGAAGTGCAATGTCTAACTTCAGCAGGACGTATGTTTGGAAATAGGCTTTACGTTCTAGCTATAAAAATGGCACGAGCCTGTGTTTCAGGTGGTGCAAATGATGGGGTCAGGTCATCAAGCCAGCATTTCAAGGTCAGATATCTACATGCTAATTCATACAGTCAGCTGAGGGGTCTCACAGCAAACATCCATAAGGAACAGAGAGGATATGAAAGAAGGCAAATTGTCTTCAGTTTACTCCTACTCGTGTTTGGTTTCATTACTCAGATGGCTAGAGCAACCTTGTCAGGAGGTAAGTTTATGCTATGAAGTTCTGCCCAAATGCTTTGGTTTGCTATTGATCCGGGCTCAAAAGAGTCTTGGCTCCTTCTGGAGAAAGAGCTGCATCTCGGATACATCTTCACCCACATCTCCACACTGCTCTATGCAAGCACAGAAACATCCCACATTGCTTTATCCACATGTGAGCTTTTAGCACTGCTACAGTATGTTCAGATATGTTCTTCAGAATGACCAAACACATCAAGGAAGAAGAAGGGCATCAAGGTTACCTTCTGCCAACACAGGAGTTTTCCCTGATATATTTTTCTTGTAGCATAGATAGCTCTGATCGAGCTCTCTGAGCAAGTAAAGGGGGTCATATTACAGACACCTGATTTGGAAATCTTGTCAAATTCCTCCCCACTGCTGTGAACATTGACTATTTGAAACTATTTGGCAAATACTTCAGTCATTGTGACTAATGATTTGCCACAAGAAAAGGAAAAAGACATGTAAAAAGGAGCTGTATTTGGGTAACTGGTCATGCTCTGCCCCTCCAATTTTCTTGCAGGCAAACCATGGTGGCTTTCCTTTGTGAGGAAAGTCTGTGAAACCTCACATTCAAAATCTGCCATGTTCCTTGCAGTATGGTTTATACAGTGGTCATCTGAAAATGGCCTAAAGCTTTACTTGTGCCCCCCCACCCCACTCCCAAGCCCAAGAGTTATGTTTAAATGCATCTTTTGGTCAAGAAGGCAACCATTACCATTAGCAGAAAAGCAATTTAGTTAAATGGTAGCTGTTTGAAAACACAGTTCTGCTCTGAGTTTTTCCTGAACAAGATCAGATCATAGTAACAGAAGTCCATACACCTGGCACAGCTTTCCCATGCATCCATACCTCCAAATTCTGAAAGGGCTACTAGTCTTACAGAGCTAAACACTGAGACACAAAGGGACTTGCCCAAGCTGAAAAAGAACATGTATGTACATGTGGAATCACTGCAGGGTTGCATGGCCCACAGTTCTTTTGGAACAACCTCCTTGCATTGCGGCTTTGTTACCTACTTTTTTTCAATCTGTCTCTCTTTCCTTTTTCATCTCGGATTTTGCAGCAATAATTGAGCCCCTTTGACATGTATCTGAGAAGGGGAAACTCAATGACTAGTAATTACCTTGCATGCTAGTTAATGAAATTGAAGGAGCACAGTCACATCCACAATCTAACTCTTCAAGCTTGTTAAGCCCTAGTTCTTCGTATCTCCAAGTGTTAATATGCAGACATAAATGGAAAAAGGTTAAAAGGATTCAGTGAATTTGTAACAAATGTGCCCTTTGTATATATGAATTCTGAGTCATCTCTACTGGACATGGTGTATTGGTTAATCTTGCTATGAATACCAAAATTACATCCTTGTTAGCAGGCCTCATTGCTATCATTACTGTAGCCCAGTGGAAAGGGCATTGACTTAGGTGCTCAGAGATTTCATTCTCATTGCATCACTGCTACTTTCCTGCCATCTGTCCCAGGACAAATTCCTGCTTTTTTTCTTCTCATTTCCTTTCCAATTTCATGTTTTCTTGTGTATGTAGAGGTGAAACCCTTTGGGAGAAAGTACTTTCTATATACTCCACATCAGGTACAAGGGAGCCTGATATCAGCAGACATCTTAATGAAGCAGCAACAATGCCAACTAGTTAAATGTTAAACAAAAAGAGGTTCCATCCAAAATTAATGAATATACTCAAAGATGAGCATACACTGCACAAAGTTTAAACCAGCTTTGTCAACTACATTTTTACCAGTCTCAGGTTATCTGCAGGAGATGGCACATTCTGTAGAAGCTTCCTGTACATTTTAAATATGGAGGCCTCTAATAAATACTGAACAAAAACCAATACAGCTAATCCCATAGCTTTTCAGTTTTATCTTCCTTCCAGTCCTCCTGCTTTCATCCTGTCACTTGCCATGTACAGCAGATTTTTGCACTGAAAATGAAAAATGAAGAGTCAAAGGGAGAAATTATCATGGGGGTAGACTGAGAGGTGATCAGAAGTTACCTGGAATGAAGGTATATGAGTTCTGCAGCTGCATTGAGAGAGAGCGATCAACTAGAAAAGAAAAAAAAAGTTGGGGATCAGAGAAGAAAAGAAGCAGCACTTTATTTATTAAGTGCCATCAATGTTTAAGGCATGGGGCAGACATTCCTGAACCAAGGAATTCATAGTTTAAGCATTAAATTGTACCTTTAAGTGGAAAAAGCCCACACTGCAGCCAAGAAATCATTTACTGAGATTTCTCAGAATGTTTTCCAGTGCTGCTGAGATTTGTCTTCCTCCCACCACTTCACTGGAAAAGGAAGGTGTCTCCATAAATCACATCTCCCTTAGAGGCCCACGTCACCTACACGGATGTCCTCTGTCCTCTCTGTGGCTGATGTTTCGTGACTAGAGCTGCATCTCTGCAGGACTCTGCTCTCAGCAATGAGACAAATAGCAAGAGAAATGTGGTGGAGCAAGACACAACCAACCCAGAAAAGGAGTGAAACCAAACAAACTTCTCCCTCCCATGAAAAGGACTACAGTTGGTGGGTAGCAGATAATGCAAATGTAGGGACTATTAAGGAGTTCCCAGTATCTGTATCTAAGCTGGATGTGTTATGTTGGTGTACACCTTTTCATCAGAAGATGCCCACAGTTGGCCTAATATGACTTCTAATTTAGAGTAAGTTTCAGAAAGAAATATGTGGCCTTGCAAGCACAGAAAGGTATTAAGGCATCCACCCTACAAAGGGCCATTATGTTAAAAAGGTTTCTGATTGGAGGTGTTTTTTTTCTCTAGCCATATTTTTCATCCCAGGAAATGTAAGATTTCTTGTTGCCTTTTCAGAAAACGCCAAGGTTATAATGTCTACCATGCCCAAGTATGAAACAAAAAGAATAACAATTTGCTTCTGGTTTACAGCTGCTGTCCCAATAGTTGTATATGCACCAATAAAATATCACAATGGCCCAGCGAGACTTATTTGCCAAACCACAAGCTCATCGTGCTCCAGAAATAAACGGACCAAAGAAGAAAGTTCAATCCTATTGGAACTATGTTTAAAAAGCCTCCTTAGCTTGGTTTGAAACCACATACATTACTGCCAATATTGTGATACCGTTAAACACTAGTGGTCCACCTCAAAACCATCAAATTAAATATATATGCATTAGATTGGGGGGGAGGGGGGGGGGGGCTTGCCTTCTACAGACCTCAAAGGTCCAAATGTAGAATCCTCTACGTGCCTTGACAAGGGCCTAGTGCATTTCTTTTATGCAAAGGCTGAGATTATCATGTAAATAAGTGGCTCTGGGCACTGTGCCTTAAAAAAGTACCCCTTCAAGGGTCTGTTTCAAACAATGAAAGATGGTAGTACTGTAGTGAGAGAACTGACAGAAAAGTGGGGTGAGGAGGTCAGTGCAAAGGCTAAGGTGAGAGTGCCTGAGCAAAACTGATGACAGTCTTAGCTAACACAGCAAGCACTCTCTGTCTCAGGACCCCACGGAGGAGAGCAGCCAATGCACAAGCCTCCAGCCTTGGCATTTTTCTGCAGCTCTGCTGTTCTTGATCTGCAATTCCTCTGGGAAATCCCACTGAGATTTTTGGCTGAGGCTTTGGAACAACTGGAGAGGAAACTTCATCGAGCCCTCTGCCTGTTTGGAGAGCACTTTATAAGTTTATGCTGTGCTGACTGAACACTTCTGCAGTGCAAACACCAGCCATTAGACTCCTAGCTTATACACATGGCAGTCAAGGTTTTCAGAAGGGCTGCCAGTAAAAGACATTCTAGTGAGCTGGGGTGCAAAGCAGCTTTTCTTGGCCCGAGCTTCAGCAAATCTTATTCTTTCACTCTGCAGCTGTGAGACGTGGTAGTTCCCTGATGGGTAGATGGAATCTGTTGTTTTCCCTCAAGAGAGTTACTAATCTTTTCAGCTACATAAATACACTTCTGTTATTGTCTGAGTAAATTGCCTTAGAAAACTGTTTCTTCAGGAAAAAAATGCTGAAATATTTTAAACGGAAAATGTCGCTACATTTTTATAATTATTTCAGTAGTTTTTTCTACCAGTGTTTATGGTAAAATCTCAATAGTTAGGAACTAGCATATAAACTGACATTATCATACCTGCTTAAGAATCTAAGCTTATCCACTCCCAAAGAGAAAGCAAGATTTGTGCAGCTCAATCTCCATTGCTCTTCTGCAAATCTCACCTATATTTCTTCCCAAATTAATATTTACCTACATTTGTTTGTTATTACATCATTTCTCTAAGATGGCAAAGAGTTCTGAAAAGAAAAAGATTACATAACCCCACCATTGGCATCGCACTTCAGTGCACATCCAGCCATTTCCAGAAAGATTCCAGTTCAGCATATTTATCCAAGCGCTTCATTCTGCATACGTAAGTCTGCACTCACTTTGCCCGCTCCAGCATTAAGATGCAGGGTTTGCTCTGGCAGCTGGAGAAATGAGGCAGGGTCTAACAAATCCAGATATCAAGTGGACTGAACTGCCTCAAAAATGAGGGCAGAGGCCAGAAGAGGGATCTGCTCTGTTATATACACAGCATTAGGCGTTTGTGATGATATTACTGGAATTATTAGTTCTTTTGATAATTAAAACTAGAAAGTATTTTGAATCACTTCTTTTGTAAAAAAAAAAAGAAGAAGAAGAAGAAACTATGCAACAGGCACTGTCTAGATGTAATTTCCAAATAAATCTGCACGGTGATTTCACCAGAGATCTATAAGTGGAAGGCAGACAAGTCCAGAGCAGACTTATTGAGATGCCTGTGGATGTCTGTTGAATCTGCCTTTAAAGTATAATAAAATATTTGGTCAGAAAAGAACCCATAACCTAAGCAGAGTGCTCTGGAAAAAACTTAGACAAACTACTACCTTATTCATATTATTAATTTTAGTATCTGGACTTACTCTTGAAGAATATGGACACTTGTTGAACACAGTGAATAGATGCAGCTTAGATCTGTTCTCAATAACTTGTTTATTTGTTATCAGAAGGCTAATATTCCAACAGTGATTTCCATCAAAAACTCCTACCTCTAGTTCCAGTTATTCAAACCATAGTAGTGGAAGAAACCAATAATTTTTGAGTCCAAAACTGAAATCACCTGCCCAAACAGCAATTTTACATACCAGAACCCATTTACATCTGCAGGGCTGGGATCCTGCATGGAATTTAAGCAGTTCATATAATTGCTAAATTGCAGCTGGATGTGAACATTTTGACCAGTCTGCAAGCCTCCATATGCTGAAGCCTGAAGATTTTGTCACAAGTCTTGGGATAGCTTGCCCCATCAAAATCCCAGCTCTTGGAAGAAACAGTTTGACAGAATATCAGATTTCTTTGTTTATTTTTTGAAGCCTCAAATCTTCATGGTTATAGAGCAAAGCTCAAACATGTAACTTCTAGATGCCCAAGATTTGTAAATTGGATAAAATCAAGACTCTCTTTCCTAGATCTAAAAAACTCCTTTTTTTTTTTTAAGCTGAGCTCATTATTCCAGGGGTCTCAGTGCAGGTTTTTAAATAACTGTGATGGCAATACTGATTGAGAGGTTCCTGGTCTGACCTGACTTCAGTGATTTCTTTATTTCAGAGTTCATAAAAAATACTTTTCACCTGCCAGCATTAGCAAGAGGCAAAGGGAAGAGAAGCAGGTATCGTGTTTTCCAAGAGAGGACTGTGCCTATTCACTTTATAATCGAATGTTTTAACTTTGTAGTTTTAAATTTCACATAAAGCTGTCACAAAGCCATTCAGTAAATAGCGGAGGGAGCAGCAGCTCTCAGGCAGACAGCAGCTGCTGTTGCACTGGCAGCTTCTGACCAGAGGCTACTTACTGTACCCAGACCCGCATTCCTGTGGCTGTGGGGACCTGTCAGCTTCTGATCTGCAGTGTAAGGAAACCACTATTGCCCTGCTGACCTAATACAAGGAAAATGTTAAAAAATAAAGGTTGTATTTACATTCCCCGGTCAGTGTTTCACTGCAGTAAAAGGTGCCTGGGAGGGCTGGAGGTGTCTGAGCCTTGGCGGTCCTGTATACACTTGCATGCACAGCCTGGGTTTCTCATCCAGTGTGTCTGGAAGAGCTTCACACTGCTTCTTTGCAAATGCTGTAGCCCAGCACCTGGAAGTCTCCAGCAGCTGCTGACCCATTACGTCTATGTGAGCTTTCACCCCATCAGAAAAACAGGGTGCACGAGGATTGACAGTTTCTGAATTGGCGCAACCCCCAAACAAGGAGCAGCACAGAGGTGTTGCAGGGGGGTCACTACCCTCCCACCCTCCTTCTGTATGGTCTCAGCACTTTCTGGGTGTTTCCTCCCATTCCTGAAAGAAAAAGAAAACTTTTGTCATGATCACGAGGATCTCTTCTTCCTGGGCCAATTATTGCACCTTTTTAGTCAAGGTTTAAGACACCAAAGTGACTCCAAGGTGCACGGTGCCTGTGAGAAGAGGAGGCCATGGTCCTCTTTGCAGGAAGGGCATAGGGGGCAGAAACAGCAAAAGCAGCACAAGATTGAGCCCTTCTGACTTTCTTCCAAAAAAAATACTTGCAAAGAAACCTGGAATTATGTATAAGTAAAGTTGCCCTTTGATAGTACCACATAATTTTCACTTCTGGCAAAGAAATTTTTGCCCAGGCTAATCTGGAGACATTTCCTTTCACCACATTGGCACTGCTGTGTCATTTTTGATAGAAGTCTCATTCATCGGGAAAGCTGGGCAACCTGCATGCCTCTTGTTCCTGCAAACAGGGCTGTTTGTTGAGTCTCTTGAAAGACTCTGCGAACAGATAAACATGCTACACATGAAGTACCTTAGGTGGAGGTGAAATACATATGATTATATTTAAGGGCTTACAATAGTCATTAAGAGCTTCTAACCACAGGCCCTGGCAGGGCTGGTCCTCAGCTTCAGTACATGTTTTGGCTACATCCTCAACCAACTTACTGTTTCTCCCCCTTGAAACAAGGCCAATCTTGTCAGTCTGGTGGCAATTAAAAAAAAGAAAAAAAAAAAGAAAAAAATCAACTCTGTTAATAGGATTATAAGATTTGGGGAATATAACATTGTTGCAGATCATTTATTTTGAAAGCTGATTTCATTTTAGTGAAAACAAGCTCAGCCCTGCACACTGGGGGTTTGCAGCCATTATGCCAAACACAATCATTGCTGGCTTGAAAGATGTGATTGCTTTTTAATGTGGAAATTTCACAAGGTTACAAAAGAGGAAAAAATTAAACTCCTTTCTTATAACAAAGTCACTCTAGGATATGCGCTACAATGCCCTGACAATTTCCAGATACTCTGACCACATTACACATTAGAAAGGTGGATGAGTGTGATTTACACCATTTCACAATCTGAGTTTTTGCACACAGCTGAAAAAGCCAGAGAATTTTGAACAAAAATAAAAACAGCGCTCTATAAAATGCATTCAGAATCGCACAAACACAG
The DNA here is from genome assembly GCA_013389865.1 of Piaya cayana. Taxonomy (NCBI): domain Eukaryota; kingdom Metazoa; phylum Chordata; class Aves; order Cuculiformes; family Coccyzidae; genus Piaya; species Piaya cayana. The sequence continues at coordinate 11,332 of WAAB01015462.1, read as the reverse complement.
CCGAGGGGTCAAGGAAGTAGAGAGTGGATGAGTTCAGAGGGATAAATGAGGACATAACGCTATCTCCCCCTCTATACCTGACAGCTCTGGACCTACAGTGGCAGCCTACTTGGCGTATTGAAAACCAAGTTCGTCCTCGGGGCAGCAGACAATATTCATATTTGCTAGACATCAGAATAAAAAACGATAATCAGCATCCCTGGCATTTTCAATAGTAAAATCCCAAAGGAGTTAAATATATTCTAGAAATAACAGCTAAGCCCTATTTTCCTGGGTGTTAGAAGATGTTCTGTCACCATCTCAGAAGAACCATTGTTGTGACAAAAGCCTGATGGCACAGCCTGGACAGCACTGAGCAGGGAAACAGGCAATAGCACGAATGTCTCAGTAAGAGGAAACAAAAAGGAATGTTTTTTTTCCAATGTGCTCTTAAAAGAGTAATGAAGGGGGGAAGATGGCTGCCCCTTTTTGAGGCTGGGGGGACATGGTAAAGATCCATGGTCTCTCTTCTGCTTTGTAGTAAAGATGCTGCTTTTGATCTGCAACACAGGCAGAGCTCTCCCCAAAGGCAGGGGTGAGGGAGGGGGTAGGTATGGAGTGAGACACAAAGGATGGAGCTGAAGCAGTGCCTCGTAGCTGGGAATTGAAATGACATGTGCACCATGAAACCTTTTTCTTTTCAAAGCAATTTACTATCATTATATTGCCCGTGCATTTCCAATACATGTCAGCCTGTTCTCTTTTAACTTGGCGGGAGGGGAAGGTGCTTTTATTGCAGGGCTCCTTGCAGAAGCTCACCAGACATTGCTATTATTACATCTGCTGGGCACAGCACAGAATGATGCATGTTCATTAAAGGAATGGGGATAGAGTAAAGCAGATTCGTTCAGTCCCTATTAGAGAATGCCTGAGTGGGCTTAGAGGATTTCAGATACAGAAGTATTCAAAATTTTAAAATTAGGATCGTTCCTAAGCCTGTGACTTCAGTTCAGCTTCTCGCTCACGTTACCAAAATCATTTAGCTTTCCTTGCCTGGATCCTGTCAGTGGTGAAAATCCAGGAAACTGCTAGAACAATAATTAAGGATTTAATAAAGTTGTAAATTACAGTACATTACAGGACATTAACTATTTCAGTTATAATTCCTCTTCTGCTTGAACATACATGCTTCTCTAACTGTTGGGAGACAATGGGTGGGTATATATCTGCATTCATGGGAGCAGAGGCTGGGCAAAGGTTTGAAACAAAAATAGAGATTTCACTTCTTCAATCAGATGCTCTCTAACTCACATGCCAAGGGATAGGGCTCAGAATCGCTCCATGTGGCATCATGCCTGGGCTGATGCACTCTGAGGCTTACCACCAACAGGCAGCACACAGCGGTTAATTTAGCCTTCATTTCTGCATTTTCAGCTATTAGTACAAGAAAGGCTACACAGAACAAAACAATATAATTTTGATTCTCTCATCTGTTTCACCATGGTGTTGTCTCAACCCCAAACTGCCCGAGAATGTCCCAGTCCTTCCGCCAAACTTCATTTCCTTCTGTATTTGTAGGGGAGGTTGGTAGCTGGAAAGGTCTTTTTGGTGGGAGATCAGCAAAAACCAGACACCTCTGGCTGTTTATCTTTGGAGTCAGGATTCCTAACAGTGCAGGGAGGCTCTGCAGATTCTTTGGTTACTTCTGCAGTATTGTGCAGATGACATCAGTCGCTTCCTCCAAAGAAGGCAAAGACGGCAGAACAGTAAAACTCACATCCACTCTGACCCACAACCAGCAAGCAGAACGAAGCACCAAAAACTATATAGGGACTTCACAATGCAGTTACTTAAAATCATCCTGCAAAACATGGTGAAGGAACTGGTTTCAGAAAGAAGCAGCAACAATAGGATGCCGCTGAAAAACACCTGCCTTTTCATCTCGGAGCCACTGACAAGGCGCTTGAAGAGGAAGGTGGTGCTGCGAGGCCTCGGGTTACAATGCCTGCGATGCCTCTCTGTAATAACAGCCTCATAAAGTGCTTTAGAAAGACTTCTGCAGCCAGGCCAAGAGTTGTGTTTGGGCGATAGAGTACCAGAATTTGCCCCATGGTTTGTCATGGTCCCCTGAAGGAGTGTCGAACCGTGAGGANTTTTTTTTTTTTTTTACAGAAGCCTGACTAACAAAATGAAAGCACAGCTTGAAATGAGCCCAGGATTTCTCCTGGCATGACAGGCTATCGCAGCCTTAATGGTAGGCTGCTAGACTAGAAGCAGTCTTTCATTGAGTTTGTCTTACTGAGAGGAAAAACTGCTTTGTGTAATAACTTTATGGTAAATGTTGGCAAAAGATTTGCACTGCATACTGAAAGAGAGACATTTCTGACCACAGCTCATGAACCACATTTATTTACTCTGGCATTTGTCCATTATTTGTTCATAGGCTTTCTGTCTCTGCTAAATGTGTTCCAATTTTGGGAGCTAAATCATTGCCAGTAGTTTCCAGGACATTCCGCTAGGCTAAGCAAAATTGCCCTAAGCAGTTGTCAGAAACCACTGGAGTAGTATTTTAAATACAGAGTATCTGAAGAAAATAAAAGATACCACGAGTCAAATCTGTCTGGATCCTGGATCCTGTGTGTTGTAAAGTGTTAGGGAACAGGGGGAGAAGGCTTAAAGCAATGCCTGTCTTGCCTGAGCCATTTTCCATCATTTAATGAACAAATCTGATTTTAAAATGAGGATATTAATTAAAAGATACTCGTATTTATCAGTAGCTCGGTCTGGAAAATCCTGTTTATTCACTTCTTAATAAAAATGAGTTACAAAATACAGGAGGAAAGCCATAGCTGTTAAAAGTGGCACTCAATTGCTATCAGATGACCTTACAAAAATGTATATTTATATCTTAGGTAGGATAGTAATATGGGAATTGCTTTCCTGGACCAGCCCCTAATCCACCTGTTCACTGTCCTGTATCTGATGGAGTTCACAATAACCTGATATATTACCTGCCCTGATCATGGTCTAATGAAGATTGCAGAATGATCCCTGAGACAGTAAGTGATTGGCTTGAAGTATGAGTTCCTATATTTTTCTCTAATGTTATTTTTTCTTGGCATTAATTATCATAATTACAGGTAGCCTTACTGTCCAAAAGAAAGCTCACTGCTTCTTCAGACTTTGTTGAATTTCTGGCCTGAAAGGTATCCTCTGGCAAAGCAGTCCTGAGTTAGAGTCAGCCCTCAGCAAGCAGGAAACTTGTCAGCTAGAGCTGTGGAATTAGCTGCCTTTCATTTTTGTCCAGTGTCCACTTTTTGCTTTGTGTGATTATTTTCTCTCATTTAATAATGTCCCTTTAATTTTCTCTCCATTTCAAAGAAAAACAAATCCCAGCTTTCCAGTTTCTCCACCAGTGAGTCAGAGCCATTTCTAAGCTCCTTTCCAAACCCCTTCTATTTCTGCAGACAGAACAACCAGTCCCACCTATGCAGTGCTGGGGAAGTGGTAGCAGAGATTTTGTGTAGCAACACTCATAGGAGGATGTTCCTTATCCATCCCGTTGAATCCCATCCAAGTTTTTAATCCACAGCTTCACATTAATAGCACATTCTTAATCAACTGCTAACTAGGATTCTCCTCTAATTCAGTGCTTAAATTTTAGGTCTCTTTAGAAAAAGAAAGCTTTTTCCTTCAATGTGCATATATAAATATATAATCAACACAGAATTTCAGCTGTCGTTTTATTACTTATTATTCTGTTTGTAGCCATGTAAACCTTCTCAAAATACTTTTTCCACATGGTGAAAAAAATAATGCTCTGTCTTCTGTTTATTTTTCATCATACTGCTCACTTGTATAGTAAACACAGTAGTAATAGTAATATAGTAATAGCAGTATAGTAATGACACTGATCCTAGTAAATGGAGCATCTCATTAGTAAACCTTTTACTCTGACAAAAACCAGCCATTTAATCCCTATGTGAGTAATTGTTAATTCACTAGGTATAAAGAGTACTTTGCTTCTTATGTCCTAGCTGGTTTTGATTGATGGAAATATTCAGTTTAACTTGCATGATGATTTGATTTTATTCCTTAGCTTTGTGTATGCATTTTGTTAGAGGCTTCCTGGAATTCTAGAAGGGTGGTTGGCTGGTTAACATCTGTACCCTCCTGTGGGCATGGACAAAGATTCAGAAAGATTAGAGAGGTAATATTTGGCAAAGTCCATGCCAAAACCTATCTGTTCCCATGTTCCTATTACTATTTTATTTTTGCTTGTCATTTGTTGAATTTAATGAGTGCAGATAAGAATCCCACTGATCCATGGATCCCAAATTACCCCTGTATTTTTAAATAGCAGCAGTGTAATCACTATCCCAATGCTTTAAATATTATATCTTCTATGTCCTAGAATTTTTCCTATTCCTGTCATTAATAAGGCAATGTAAATGTTATCTTATCACTTGGCTGTGGTAAATTTATACTGTATGATAACTCATTTGCCTTTAATTTACTGGTTTACTTCAGACACACCTTTGTTTCACATTCTGTACCATCGCTACTACTAGAAAAGTATAGATGGAGAATAGATAATGTTTCAAAACCTCATGTAATAAAAATCTTCCTTAGGTCCCCCTTTAGTTCCTGTCTGCTCAAGCAATGCTGCAATGCCCTTGAAGCCCTCAAGCTTCTGATTTATTCAAACAAAACATTCTTATTCTGTTTTAAGACATTCAGCTACGTGAGCCTGTGAGAAGCTATCTTAACTTCCTACTTTTCCTCTAGCTTGTTCTCTGGTAAAAGGCAGCACCATTATCACTCACTCATGTATTAGAGTCTATTTCCTTACAAAAAAAATTTTTTTTTAAAGAATAAGACAACAGTAAAAAAAGCAACGGTATCTGGAAAAATCAAATAATGTGAATGAATACATTCTCTATGAGCGAGAAGAAGCAATGGAGTCAGGGAAGGCCTTGGAATGTTTTGTCTTGCAATACCTCTGGAGGCCCAAGCCCCACTGTAGTCTGTTTTCTTCCTGCCTTTGGACAAGCTGAAATTAACTGGTAATAACACACAATTAAAAGCGCATGTATGTGCCAATGAGGGTGTGTGTGTCTGCTTTAATTCCACTCCTTCTGTGCATTTTAACTTTCAAACTGAAACAGCAGTGAAGAGGAGACAGACAGGTATACATAGCAACCACATCAAAATCTTGGTTGGGCAAGGGGAACATTTGACACCTCCTTGTTTCAATGCCCCCTGTCTGTTTTTAATTTTACTAAATCGCTCCCGTCTGGGGATTGTATATTTTCAGTGGCCTCTCCCAGCAATGCAGAGGTAGAACATTAGTGTGCGAAACCCCAGCTATGCTCTAGCATTGGGCTGCAGCTTTACAGGAGGCAAGAGGAGAGTCAGTTCTCGAGACCAGTCATTTGTTGAACTTTTGAACTTAATTCAGGACTGAAAGCAGTGCCAAGAAATCTCAGTTGCCCTTTTCCCTTTACAGCCATCTTATGAGGGAAGAGGTGGACAACCTGAGAAATAAAATGGCTAATAGATATCTTACATCACTGCTTTGAAAGTATCATCAAGATCTGAGTATCTGAAAGGTCCCTTACAAACACGGGGGTGTTGTACTGCAGTTGTTGACTTGGACAGAAGGTTTGCTTGGTTTTAAGAGGAGTTCAGGATCTGATCTTGAGTACCCCCAGGGAAAAGGATGACTTGGAAGGGTGATTTGAGGTGATCTTCACTGGACAGCTTTAGTCACAGTGGAGCCTGGGCTCCCATCCCTTGTGTCTGAGACTAGTGGAGGTTTTTCTCCTGATCATGCTGAGAGAAAAGTTCAGGTCCAACAAGAAAGCTTGCCTATTCTTGGAAGGTTTCACCTCATAGTGAGGAAAGTAAGCAATAAGAAAACATTAAAGAGAGAAAAAAAGAAGAGTTCCTCAGTCAGCAGCTCCAAGGCTGAATGTCGCTGTCACAGGGCATTATCCTGCATCCCCTCCTCCTTTTAGCATCTCAGCAGAACAAATCCCCTCAGGAGCACTGAGTAATGAACAGCAATTTCAGTTACTTATGCCTGAACAAAAGTCTTTCTTCACATGTGGAGAAGTTAAGATGTAAAGCAAAACCATTGCCCCTAATATTAATCTAGGCAACTCCTGGACTCTCATCTGCTTGAGCTTGGATAGGGGAATGAGACAAGGACAGAGTGAAGCACTGGGCATACTTCAGGCATGCGTGGCTGCTGGGAGGTTGCAGAGCTCTGCCTCTAGGAACCAGGGGGACTAAAATAGCTTTCAAGATAAAGCCAACCAAGAGACTCCTTTAATTACTTTGACCCACTGTAGCACCTCTTGCAAGGAACAGGATCTGGCCTCAATGTAGCAAGGAAGCTGAGGTGGTAATAGGGTGTTTTGAGGAATCATGTTGTGCCATTGCATGGCTCTGAGAACGTAATGAATGACTGACTTATACAATAGGCTAGTGAGAATATGAAAATATAAGATACCTGACCCTATTCCACTAGAACTTCATTACATGAAAGCACAACTTTTTGAGATCCAAAGGGTGCTTTTTTCCTCCCCTACCCTCACTGAATTCTCTGTAAATTGAGCATTACAGTGGTTTTGACTGTAACCACTATAACCATTTTCCAGTACTAACGTCGTGGTTTTAATGAAAAGAAACAGCAAATGGGGTATCGACTCATATACACAAATCTGCACTTCATTTGCACAAAATAGCTTCTGGATGGCTTTCCTCTGTGTTTTTGGTCAACACCACACTTTTTGAGAAATGATCAATGTCTACAACTCTTTGCTCTTCCACAGATAAAGCAGATGCTATTCATTACTGCCTTTGCCATGCATATATTGCTACTTTCCACAAAGCAGCTGCAGCAGGTCATCTGTTTATTTTTCTTTAAATCCTTTTGTTCTTAAATCACTCCACTTTTGCTTTCAGGATATGATGAATGATTAATGCTGTAGTAGCAGCATTATTTAATTAAGAAAGTCACTGTCAGCTTCCAAAATCATTGAGACAACCAACAAATAAATACAAACCACTTCTTTAGAGTTAGATATGGTGAAGCATTGTGATGATGTTGAAATAAGGAGAGGTGATGCTGATGTGAGCGCTAAAGTTGTAGGACAGACGTGCAATTACTGACATGTAAATCATAGCAGCTGTAATAACAATGGAGATGTTTTACACAATCTTGCATTGAAGTAATGCAACCAATAAAGACAGTGTTAAGGCAAACTCAGAACTGGCATGAGCATTTGGAGGGATTTTTTCTCTCTAGGAAGCTATATGATAAGAAAAATAATTATTCATGGGTTTATCGCTTGGGTTTATTTAAAGAATAGAGATTTGGAGTGGGAAGCTGAAAGGTAGATGTTTGGCACTTCCCAGGGTTTAGAACCAACAGCATGAGCAGCAACTCATCAGGAAAGGGGAGAGATTACAGATTTCTGGAGTAACCCTTTGCGTCCACCACTGGAGTACCTGTCTTGTTTTCATGTAGAGGTACCCTACTGTTTATAGCGATGCTAGAGAATGAACTAAGGTAAAACTCCAGTTAAAGGGAAGCTTACATGAAAGAGGAAAGCAAGATTGAGGGCTTTATTCCTGCATTCATGAACAGAAAGTTCTCTATGGTCTCCTTAATGAAGCCCATCAGGTTTCTGTGTGGCCCTGTCCCTCATGTATTTCATCACAGCACCCTGACAGGGAGCAGAGGTAGAGGGGTCAAGTAACTGCTTACATCACTGAGCCTTTAAAACTTCTTTATGCAAAAATAAAGGACTGAAAAGACTATGGTATGGTGAGGAATAAACTCTAGCATCTCCAGCTTTCTGGGTTTGCAGTATGGGTGTGGCACTGTGTACTGTTTGACAGAAGTAAAAGTCATCCCCATCTGAGGCTGCTCCCAAGCACACTATAGAACCTTCTCCTTGACTAGTTCTTCTCGTTGTAGCTTTGTTTAACATTTCTGCAGGTATCGAGAGACTTATATTAGTTACTTCAGCATAATCCTGGAAGTAAAGGGCCTCTTTATTAAGTTCTATGTACTTTCCTGGCCTTAAAATCTGTTTTTATTTTTCAATTAGTTCTTCCATATTAGAGCTGGGTAGGAAAAATGGTTTCCCTGCAGAGTGAAAGATCTCACAGTTTCAAGAAGCTCCCTGCTACTGTTCTACTTCAGAATGCTACCAAGACATTTCAAACAGTGTCTGCTCAGACCAATTAACAGCCAGGGGTTAAAATTCTCACTGGAGCTGTTGGAAAAGTGAGTAAAAAACATTTCATTCTAGAAAGAGCAATAGAAGTCTGCTGTAGTCCAGGATCAGCTCAGTATGTTGGAGGAGATTGCAGTGCTCTCATTCGTTGCCCTGGCTGAAGGTGTTTCGCTTTGTACGAATGATGACACACTAGTCTGGGAAGAGACCCGGACTTTCATCTGCTATTCCCAGCACAGTGATACTAAGAGCTCAAACTCTTTCACTTTCTTGCCCAGGTTGACCAGGAAGTTGTAGATGCCCCCTCCCTGGAATTGTTCAAGGCTAGGCTGAATGGGGCCTTGAGCAGCCTGATCTAACATAAGGTGTCCCTGCCTGGTGTTGAAATGAGGTGATCTTTAAGGCCCCTTCCAACTCAAACCATTCTGTGATTCTAGTGATAGTTTTGGCTTCCATGCAGACTGGAGCATCTCCAACTGGATAAATTTCTAATTTTGAAGAAATCATCAGCCTAGAACCTGAAACCATTCTGTGATTCTAGCTTTCATGTCCCTGGGTCAACTCGAAGCACCTATAGCCTTACATGTGGTCTGTTGTTTTGTATCTGAATATCCTGCACATGGACTTCTGGTTGCCCTGAAGCATCAAATGAAGCTCTTGTATGTCTACCAGAAACTCACTGAACCAGTGAACATCTTCCCATTGAAAGTTCTGAGTCTGATAAATCAGGACTTTCTGATTTGAGGACATCATTTCAGAAAGCTCCCAGCCACTTGTGTTCTCTATCACCTTTACCTGTAAGTACACGTTACATCTCACCAGCTGAGCAGGGGTACCTGAGGTATTATGGGGAGAAACTGGGGGTCCCTTAATCCGCCCCATCTGATTAAATGAATCCTAGATGTGCAAAGAGGGTGGGGACTGTCATGGGCAGAGATGAAGAATGGCCGTACCCCCTTGAAAACCACAAAACCCATACAAATATCAGTCAGAATCTTGCCCTATAGCTTATCTGTCCACCTTTCCCTTCTTTATTCCTCTCTCACTCTGGAGGAGGGGCAGCTATAGAGCCAGTAGAGTTCAACCACATTTCCTTCTCTTCAGGCTCACTGCTCTTTTGATGCTTCAGCTAAAGAAATTCTACGCAGGTTTTTTTTTGTCCTTGGAATGAAGCTTCCCACTGCTAACCCTGAGAGACACAGAACATCCTGGCTGGGCAAGAGCACTTTATGGATACTTCTAGTGCTCAGAGGGAGAAGCAAGGAGAGGGGGGAAAAAAAGGAACAAACTACATCAAGTTTACAGTAATTGCTTTAATGAGGCGAAGTCCTTTAGAATGCAAACATGCTCAACAATACACAAAGAAACAATTTTAAAAAGTGTTTTATACAGGCTGTTTTATAAGAAGGTAATAAAAACAGTTGTATGGCACATTCAGTTGCATAAACAGGCTCACCATGGAAGGTGTTTTTGTGAGAGCACAAATATGAATACTTAATTGCTTCCATTATTCTTATTTTCAGTACAAAATACTGCAATCAAAACTTAATCTGCAGCTTGATTTTTAAATAAAAAGGCTGTATTCCTGTTCAGTTGTTATAAATATAATAAAACACAGCCTTTCTGTTAAATACTACTTCATTTCTTGCTACTCATAAGGAGGTATAACAGTAATTAATATCTACATCCCTGGCAATTTCAAAACCTTTTTCAAAGACAGGGTCATTATTTTTCTTCATACAGTATGTAGAAGACCAAGATATTCAAAAAGTCTTCATTAATGACATGACTAGAAGTCAAGGAAGCCTTTGGTGAGCTCTTTCTATGGCTGCCAATCCTCTCTGAAGACAGTATAATGCTATGAGGAATCAAGCAGGTACCATTAAATGCTTCCTGCTCACAATTTCATTGTCACATTTTAATATGTTGCATCACTAAGACCCAAAAAAAGTTCACATGAAACAAATAAATTTTGTAAGGCAGAAGCTCTCATTCCCCTCATCTGCGAGAAAATAACTAATTTTAACACCTTCCATCTCACTACAATAGAACTACTGGCCAGGAGAGCAAAGGACATATAACAGGGTTGATGACTATTTTAAACTGCATATGACTTGCCTGAAAAATGTAGGCTTTCCTGTAGCCAAACTCTGGTCAGTTCACAAGCCTTACGGCAAGATCTGCCTTTCCAGGGACTTATTTTCAGGGGATCTGGAGGGCCAAGAACTTCCAAACACCAACTATTGATCTTTCAGCAATGGATCTTACCCTCTTATTAGATGACAAAACCTGATTGTTTAATGGCATCCATCAGTCTTCAGCAACTAAAGGCAAGAGGATGTATTGAGGAGGAACATGTGTATGTGAATATATATATGTGTGTGTGTGTGTGTGTGAAGGAATTCTACACATTTAAGGAAGAACCATACAAATTTTATCGAAATTATATATATATATATATATAAAAGGAATATATGCGTATTAGGATGAATGCCTACACATATTTTAAGAATATGTGTATGTATGTATGTATGTGTTTGTGTGCACGCATATCTGCTGGCCAAGACAGCTTCGATGACTTAAAGCAAATATCTCCATATAACGAACAACTTATTTTAAGGCAGGCAAATTATGGTTTCTAACTTTCCAGTATACGTATCTTCTTGATTTAATTGTGTCCTGGTTTTGTCCAGGGTAGAGTTATTTTTTGTCCTGGTGATGTGTTTTGGATTTATTATGAGAATAGTGTTGATAACACAAAAATATGTTAGTTGTTGTTAGGCAGTGTTTACACTTAGCCAAGGACTTATCAGCTTCCCATGCCCTGCCAGTGAGAAGGTACACAAGAAGCTAGGAGGTAGTACAGCTAGGACAGCTGACCCAAAATGGCCAAAGGGAATATTCCATAGTGTATGACATCATGCTCAGTACATAAACTCGGGGGATGTGGCCAGGCAGGGGTGATTGCTGCTCAGGGACAGGCTGGGCATTGGTCAGCAAGTGTTGATCAATTGAAACATGCATCATTAATTTTTTATACTATTGTTGTTGTTGTTGTTGTCATTTCTTCCTTTGCCATTCTATTAAACTGTTTTTATCTC